>JACCGJ010018951.1:0-21562 GCA_013407085.1 Atriophallophorus winterbourni | reverse complement strand
GATAGGGAGAATCAAACAGATTCAGTTGAGCTAACCTTTCTTTATATGGTTTATTTCGGATGCTGAGAACTAGTTTGTTGAGCGGTGATAGATTCGCTGCATAAGTTCCACATCCCTCTTGAGCCACGGAGACCATGACTGCACACCGTATTCCATGACTGGTCTCAAGTATGTATTCATGATCCTTGGGGATATCTTGGGCGAAAATTCCCCAAATACACGTTTGAGTAGATTTAGAACACGTGCTGCTTTTTTAAAGGTACTGTTAGTTTGAAGTGATGTTGTTAAACTGGAGCATATCCAGACACCCAAATCTTTTTCTTTTCACTGCAATTTGAAAAGGGGGACATGCGAACCTATGTATATGTGAACTCTACTCGATTCCCCACATTCATGATCATGCATTTGTTGAAGTTAAACGGCAGTTTGTTCATCAACGACCAGCTGTGAAGTGTATCAAGATCCTTTTGTAAAAGCAGACAGTCTTCTGGACTACGAATGCTGCGCCAAATCTTTATGTCGTCCGCAAATAACGAAATGTTACATCGAACAATTCCCGGTATTTCATTGACATAAACCAGAAAGAGGATCGGACCAAGGACTGAGCCTTGGGGAACTCCGCTAGTTGCTGCAATTGGTTTGGATAATGCACCATCAACACGTAACTGGTTAATGCGAGTTGTTAGGTAGTCATTTAGCCAATTCAGCAACTTTCCAGTGATACCAAGCCTTTCAAGCTTCAGCAGTAGTAGGGAATGGTCAACACGATCGAATGCTTTTGAAATATCCAAGTAGCACGCGTGTATTGGTTGTCATTTATCTACCGATTTTGTCCAATCATCTAGCGTTACCTGTAAATTAGACAAACAGGAATAATTTCGTCTGAATCCATGCTGGTTCCTCGAAAGCAACTGATTATTCTCGAAGTGTTTCATGAGATCGTCAACAATGAGTCGCTCAAGTAATTTTGAAATCACTGGTAACAGAGTAACGGGTCGGTAATTGGAAACATCGGAGCGATTTCCACCTTTGTAAATTGGAGAAATTATTCCTCGTTTCCAATCTGTAGGAATCACTTCGCTTGCCAGTGTTTGCTCGAACAAATAAGTCAGTGGTTTGTATAGCAACATCGCAAATTGCTTCAATATATTCGTGGTTATTCCGTCGGCCCCAGGAGACTTTCCGGTTTTAAGATTAAATAAACCTTGTAGGACGCGTTTCTCAGTGACACTTATTTCACTTAAGGCAACCGTGTTTGAAATTGTTGGATTTGGGCTGTTTATTGCATGTTCTATCGGGTTGAATACCGATGAATAAAACGTGGCCAAAGCATCAGCAGTTTCTGCTGCAGTTGTTGTTGGTCCAGCTGAAGTGTTCACGGACGCTGCTCCAGGTTTCACCTTAGCTTGATCGTTAACCATACGATATAGTATTTTGGGGTTTCGCTCCATCATGCTTGATATCACTTCTTGGAAGCACAACTTGTCTTGGATGAAAAATTTGTTTACTTTGTTCCGCAGTAAACGGAATGTTTCCCAGGTCTCGGATGATGGGTTTTGCCGATGGTGTCGCCAAGCAATGTTTCGCACCGTTAACCACTTACGAGTTCGGCTTCTTAATTTAAATTCAAAGTTTTTTCTTGAGTTCCTGAGGACAAATTCGGAGCTCACTTCGATTGAACTTTTGAGATTAGATATTAGCCATATCCAAAAGTCATGTACGTTTCTGGTTTCCGGTTGGCAGTTAAACGTGTTTTTCAGAGCATCTCTCAACGCCATAGTGTTGATCCGCCTAACTCTTTTACGGGCATCATTTGTTCTTACAGCTTCAAACAGATAGTCAAACTGGATGACGACGTGATCACTTAGTCCCAGTGGACTTTCATAAGCAACGTTATCAATGTCATGTTCATTGCTTGTCAGAACGAAATCTAAGAGTGAGGGTAAATCGTTTCCGCGGTATCGGGTATTACATGTAATGTGGTTATAAAGAGGAATATCGTCAAACAACTCACTGAATGCGCGCTCGAGGGAGTGTTCTGGGTAAATGGTACTGCTCTGTAGATTCGGTAAATTGAAGTCACCCATAATCAAAAAACCACAAGTGTATCTGGAAGTAACGATGCGAATTTTATCCAGTAGGGCCAGATTGTAAGTTTCCTGTGCAGACGGTGGGCGATATACTACTCCCAAAACACAGTCTTCGCCGTTAGCTAGGCGGATTGAGCACCAGAGTGTATCCAGTAACACGATGTCTGGATCCGTAATCTCCCGGCACAGAAGGTTTTGGCTATAATACAAAGCTACTCCTCCTCCTCTGGTTTCACGGTCATGACGAATAAGTGACATTCCTGGTAATTCAAGTTCACTATTTGTCTGCTGAGTCTGCAGCCACGTTTCCGTTACGGCGATGATGTCTGGTGAACATCTCAAAAAAATGCACGCAGTTCACCGATTTTGTTTCCGAGACATTGTGCGTTCGTGTAGATGCATTTCATAGTTGTTTTTCTCAACAAGGATGGGGTGTGGGGAAGAAGGCTAGTGGAGTGCAGAATATATGTTAGGCCGACTCCTCCAGAGTCGGCAACTGAAGGTTTTTTGCTTGCAGGGATGCTTGATCGTTTTGGGGTTGTACTGTTGGAACACAGTGATCTATCGTATCGGCTGAAATTGATCCTGACACGTCAACAACTGATTGACTTGGTAGTGTTTCTATTGAACTTAGTGGTGCATCTATCCTTCCAATATGGTGTTTCGATGCACCTAGTCTAATTTCTCGCGGGATTATTCTGCGGCCATTTTCCCAACGAGTTTGACCGTGTTCAACATATCATTACGCAAGAACGTTATTTTAAGGGGCTTAGGACCGATGCCCTTATAATTCGTAGATTTGGGGATGCGGAACGTGTCCGTCACAGCTACATCATGCAAACCAAGTATATCACTGAGGAATCCTCATTGTAACTGATCGTGTTTGCGCTGCACCGCTTTATCAGTTGCTTCATCAGCTTCTGGAACTCCCAAAAGGATTATACTTCGATCACCCCTCTGTTTCGTTTGGTTTTGTTGCTGGTCCTTTCGGGCCCTTTCCCACCAGGGCACATCAGCAAAGATCCTTGCAGTGGTCTCTGAACGCTCCTTACGCAGGAGAAAAGCGGATAGTAAGATGTTTTCCAGATCCCTTTCAGATTGAACTGTGATTCTTAGCAATCTTGGCTGATCCAGATTTGAAGAAGTAGGTTTACGACTTAGTCGTATCAATGATAGTGGTTCAACTGGCTCCAAGTCCATGTTGTTGCACAACCTTTGCCATTCTTCTTTATCGTGCTTTAGCCTGTCCCCTAGTAAGGTGGCACTCGTTTCCTTTACGTTGGTGCAAATCAAGCTTAGTCCATGGACTGAATTTACACTGTGTGTTTGGCGCTTTCGCTGGTTGCTGGGCGTTTCAACTACCTTAGATGGAATACCTAGAGTGTCCACTTTGGGAGTGTTTTGCACGATGACTTTTGATTTTGAACCTAAGGGTTTTCGCTGATCCTTCGGGTGAGCAGATGGCTTTGGCTTCGTATCTTTTTGCGGACCAGGGATGTTTTGGGCAGACAGGCCTTTAACAGTCGCATTTGTAAAGGTGGCCTTTTGATGAAAAGGACGCTCTTCAAGACACTCCGGCACATTTGCAACACCTAAACATTCGTGTTGAAAGATCGAAGATTTAGCGTTTATCTGACTGGTATTACCGTCAGTGGTTTCCGATTTATTGAAAAACATACTGGCAAACTGAGAATTTTGAGTCTCTACCGATGTCTTCAACGTTTGTATGATAAGCTCTGAGCTCAGCATCCGATCATCCAGGTTGCTTTGCGCAACACTTGTTCGAGCAGTTAAATCTGCGTTTGGTTTAGCTCGACAACTTTTGCACACGTAGCATACACCAGGCATGTTTTCACCCATCAGGATCGATAGCGCATCCGAGGTCAATGATTTGTCGCATTTTGCGTGGCATTTGTGGGAACAGTTTTGACACGTGACAGATTTGACCTTACCACTGACGACTTTCATGCAGACGACGCACGTTTCGCGAACATCAGATTGTTTCATGTTAACGGGGTCAACTAAAAGTACAAATCAGAGCACAAAAAATCGATACGGCTGCGGTTGGTTTGTGCGGTATTGGGCGGAGTTGACGGAAAATGACGGGTTGTCGGAAAATTTCGTCACTCGATTTAGCTGCTAATTTGCCAGATTCCCTTTGAGATTTTTGGCGTGAATTTGATATCACGTTGTGTATTTCTCCGAGTAGTTCCCGACAGTGATAAACACCGATGGAGTAATCGAACAGCAGAAACACAAAAGCGATTCAAATAAACGAACAAACTGTAGAAAAATCCACGGTTGACGTACACAAAGAACGACACGTCGCAGATGGATGATTCTTGTATGAATAGATCCGACGTAGCAAGCTTTCAGATAGATATCCAAAAATCAAACCGATCGAATGAAAACCAAGAAAGTTATATCCAAAAATATCGGAGGTCAAAATTAATCCAACCGCACGTCAGTTAAACTCGAGCGTATTTGTCTCAATTGGAGAAAATACAGTACTCAACGTTGGAATTCGATTTGGACCGTATTTGTCTCAATTGGAGAAAATACAGTACTCAACGTCAAATTTGTGGACACAATACAGTACTCAACGTCGAATTCGCTGACGTCAATATGCCTGTTACCCACAGTTTTGCCGAAAAGATCGAATCTTCCAAACAGTTGGTCGATAATGGAACGGAAGACACCGCAGGTGAGCGCATTCATTGTTCTGTTGAGGGCTCCCGAGTTAGCCTAAGGCGTTCAAAGGTAGAATCAAACATCTTTGTTCGTAAGGCTAAGATGCGCTTCGAACTCCTAAAACTGTCGCAGGATCGTGAAGCTCTCGAGATGCAACTGAAATTGCTTGAGGCGGCACAGGAGGTTAAAATAGCTGAGATTGCTGCTTCGGCATCCGACGATGCAGATTCACACTTGCAAGATATTGATACCAATCAAAAGGTTGCAAGTTATCTTGCACATTGTGAGCATCAAAAGGAAGAAGTCGCTGACTACCCTCGTTCGGAGGTAGAAGATTCTGTTCGTAATAAAACGCCCGGTAGTTTACCAAGATCTGACCTTCCGAAGATAGAATTGATATCTTTTGATGGTTCAGCTAGCACCTACTGGAAATTTTGTCGTCAGTTCGAGAACTATGTGGAGTCTAGAACTCGTGATGACGGACAGAGGTTCCTATATTTGCTAAATTATTGCCGAGGTATAGCAAAAGAAGCTATTGAAGAGTGTACCATGCTGCTACCTGAACGTGCGTATAAGCGGGCGAGATCAATCCTGAAGGACTTCCTCGGGCAACCGCATAGAATAGCAAGGCTTGTTAGCCTCGTCAATTATCGAGAAATTGTTTTTATTGGTGTAATGTCGAAGGATATAAACCTTTGTGTTGTCGATGGTGATCAGGAAGCAGAGTTACCTGACATTGAATTATCTCAGTTGGATTTTGTGACTGAATTTCCCGACAATAATTCGGATCAGATGGAGAACACGCCTGGCCCACCTGACACCAAATCAGCCCAAATGAAAAGTAGGCCTCGTTCACATGACACTGAATCAGCTTTAATTGTGGCGACGTATGGTCAGCATGACAATCCGTATGATTGGCGTAAAACGTTCGGTTGTATACCTGATGAAACATTTATGTTTGGAAACCCGGGTACAATATTTTGTAATTTAGACTTGTTTAGATGGCGCAAAATGTCGCTGTTGGAGGATGCAATACATAAGGCTCGTTGGGGTAGGATATCATGCATGAGCTTATTGTAGGGCGCTGGCAGAACCGGAGGACGTGGTGGGTCTTTGTCTAGCAAACATTTTCCCTATAAAAAGCCACAGGTGTCCGGTGATGGTGATGCGACGTGGCGTGTGTGACTCGCCACTAAATAGAGTCACTTGCTTTATTCTACTGTACCTGGGTGTCGGGCTCGGGGGCTGGTGCTTAAGGTGGGAGGCGGGTTTTCGGATCTGCTGACTTCAGAAGTACCACCCGGCATTCAGTCTGCTGGTTGCATGCGAAGTCGAACGTTGATTACACTGAAGGCAAATGTTTTAGGTGGGAGGCGGGTCTTCGGGTCTGCCAACTCCAGAGATACCACCAAACATTTGATCGTCGAGTCGCAGGTACACGGGTCGGGTATCCAGGTAGATTAGAGCCCCGCAGTTCAGTGTTTGTGTCTTTACTTGCTTTTCAGATTTGGAGGAATTTTGGTAAGCGGTGTATGAATCGCGTTGATGTCTTAAAAATTCCTCTTTCGATCCAGCAAGAGTCAATAGGGCGTTCAAGGCTAAATTGCGAGCCGAATGGGAGCAATGGTTGACAGGTGAGCACACATTTACCAAGACAGGTAGGCAACGCCGGGCTAGTCACGTCACTGTCTGCCAATGGATAGTCGACGCCTGAGCTAAAGTATCGGTCTCTACTGTTGTCCGAGCTTTCACTAAGGCTGGAATCATTGATGAACAGCCAAGCAACAGCAATGAGACTGAACGGATGATGACGAGAGGGATCCGGGCGTGCTTGATGCTGCGATCGCTCAAATTTTGAATTCTGACACCGGAGACGAGGAACTTTATGGATTCGTAGAAGAGGAATGATTGAAAAAATCAGTGTACTTTTTATGTAATATTGACAGTTATTGTTCATGATTTGAATAAATTCTGACCTATCCGACTATTTTTGTTTCGCTTTATGCGCCTTATAATCCGGTGCGTCGTATATATGAAAACAGATCGTTCACTGATACTGCGTGTATGAATCAGCGTTGATGTCTTGAAAATTCCTCTTTCGATCCAGCGAGATCAAACGAACTGGAGAAATTTGTTTCCCACCCTACACCTGTGTTTCTTATCAAGTTTGTTGTTTCATAATTTTCCCGTGATATATTTGGTTTGTTCCTCAAATTAAAAATAACATTTAAACTGAATGTTAAATCTGTGAGAGTTTTCTTTCCCGAACATTGTTCCTTTGTTTAACTGCACTTGGGCTTCCGCACATTCTGGTTTGTCCGTTACCCGTGTTTAACGTTATTGGAAAACGGTAATTTTTGTGCTCTCAACTGAGCTGTTTGACTTCCGTTTTTTGGACGCTTTGGGTTTGCATTGAAACCTGTATTCGATTACCTTTGAGGATTGTTACATTTTGCTTTTTAATCGTCTTTGTCAATATAGTACAGCGTAAATTGACGTATTGTTCTGATTTGGGATTGATTCGTAAACGCTCGTCACTCCTGGTAGAAGAATCTCGTGGCTTGTAGCAGGCAACTAGTTTCCGTGACAGAAACTATTCCCCAGTGACAATTTGGTCGCTACACTGCGTCCTATAATCCGGTGCGCCGCATAGTCCGAAAAATACGGTACTCGATATAATTGTGGCGAAAAGACTGAGCACATAACTCAGGTTATATACGGCTATATATTAAATCCTCACACGACATTAGATTGGGGTACTCCTACATTACTTAACTTCTTTTCATCTATAATTTTGAAGATTGGACTATTAACCATCCATGTATTTTACTATTTTATATGTCGCAAGCCTTTGACCGCATAAACCACAACACTCTGTTGCAGAAGCTGGAACGTTGTGATATATATATGGATTCAGGAATTTATGCTCACAAATGCACATAGCTTCACAACTACCATATCATAGTAAATATTAGTTAAGCAAAAAGGTACAAAATAAGCATGTAATGTTAAGTATAGTCCAGTTGAATACTTACCATGAGTCAATCTGCAGGTGTCGTTAAATCGTTTTGCAACAAATAAGTATCCAAATTTCGAATGAACGTTTCGATGCTAGGAGCGATGACAAGAGTTTCGGGGATGGCATTCCAAAGGAAACAGACACGATTACAATAAAAATATCGGTGACAGCTCATACGGGAGTGGGTGACTTGTAGTGTCGGTGAGTGGCTGTGTGTATGTCGTGACTCACAGTATTCGGATAAATGTTTTTAAGGATGATGTGGGGTATTTAATATTTTGTATGTTAGTATCACATCACTTTGAAAGCTTCTTTGAAAGGGAGTGGGGAGTTTCAGTTTTTGCAATTATTCCTCGTACGTTAGTATCCGGAAACCACTTACGAGTTTGGTTGCACGATGAAATATTTTTTTAAGCAATAATATATCCTCTGGTAGACTATCAGCCTGGTTAGCAAATTACCTGAATGATCGGCTTTATAAAATCCCTGTGGACGGTGCTTTTTCAAAGTCGATGTCTGTGACAAGTAGAGTGTATATGGGATCCGGTTTCCGACCAATCCTCTTCACATTTTATGTCGATGAAATTCCGGCTGTCAACGAGTGTAAGATCGGAATGTTCGGGGACAAAGGAGGATTGCAATATGCTCAAGAAGGATCTGGGCAAACCTTAAGTTCGGTCCCTAAAATAACCTGTTCTTCAATTTCCAAAAGAAGCACATATTAAACCTGGAAAAATACGTAAAGTTTCCATTTTCGATGACACGCACAGCTTCTCGTGGATCATGAAACAAAAGGACTTAGGTGTGTTTATTAGCCACACAGAGAGATGGCGGAACACTGCATTTCCGTCTACCGGGAAAACACAGTAATGTTTATTTCCGAAGAGAAGTTTCATGAGGTTCTCAGAACAGACAATAACCTGTATAATAAATACGTACATCACAGCTAAGATGAAATATACATTTCAAGCGTGATCGCCATGGCTGAAAAATATGTTTGAACGGTAATAATATGAAAATTCCCAACACTAAAACCATAATCTTACGCAGATGTAACTGGGTAGGTGATTTGTCTACACATTAGTGTATAATAATGAACTGTAGATCATTAAAACAAAACGATATATACTTTTCTGCATTAAAAATACACAAGCTAAACAACAGCAGCAGCAGCTTTTCTGTTCGTATCCTCCTTCGATTTAAGCGTCCGAGTCACAATTGTACCCAGGTCACGTTCAGTATTAACCGACTTCAGTTGATGATCCCCGAGGAAGTACGCACCTTCAGGCGTGCTTGGCCCCAAAAGCATTACAGCGCATTTCTGTCGGTTTACAGGAAGCTGCCATTTTACCGTTTAATCAAGCAATTTGTTCAATTCGTTCTGAAAAATAGTATTATCAGCAGAAGAGCTTACTGTACCCCAAACTTTCAGATCATCCGCGAAAATTAGATAATTCGTATTTAATGAGTCGAGGAGGTCATTAACATATACTTTAAAAAGTAACGGGCCGAGAACAGGTCCTTGCGGAACCCCGGAAGTAGGACGTGTAACCTGCGATTTGACTCCGTTAACCTCGACCTATGTATAACGGTCAACAAGGAAGTCTTCAATCCAAGTTAGGACGGGTCCCTTTACACCACTAGCACGGAGCTTGAGCAATAGACGTTGAAATGGAACACGGTCAAGAGCCTTACTGAAGTCAATGAAGGCAGTGACTTCCGGGTGACCCAGATCAAGTTCAGCACACCAGTGCTCGCGAGCAGTGATGAGATTGGATGAGCATGATCGTCTTGGCGTAAAACCATGTTGAGCAGATGTTAACTGACTGGTTGTAAGAAGAAAATCGTCAATCAGTTTCTTCAGCAGTCGTTCCAGAGTCTTCACAACTACCGAAGTGAGGGTAACCGGTCGGTAGGTAGCCGGATCACTGGTTTCACCGCCCTTATACATTGGTTTGACAATGCCGTACTTCCAATCTTGTGGTAACCTACCATACCTCAGGGATAAATTGAAGATTAGCGCCAGTGGTTTATGTATGATACTCGACAATACCTTTAAAAGCATTGGGTGTATATCGTCCGGGCTAGGTGCTGAGTGTACATCGAGTCGTTCTAGTAAATACTGCACCATCTCTGGCGAGATCAAGATATCCGGCATTTTGGCGTTGCTCTCATGAAGCAGAGGAATGGGAAACGTCTCCTCTGTGTAAACCGAATTGTACGGAGCGGCAAGAAGAACTGCTTTACGTTTATCTTCATGTTCAGTCGAACCTCCCATAGATCTCAAGCAAGGTACTCGTTGAGAAGCTTTCGTTCTACGTCTTATGTACGCAAACAAGCGTTTCGGCATCGATTTGGCTTCGTCCACCAAGCGAGTTTCATAGTTCTGCCTTTTTATCTTTTGAGGTAGGGGCACTTGTTGTGGATAACTTTGTAGGTTACATAGTCATCGGTGCATCCACTAGAACAAAATTCCGCCATAACCGCTTTCTTACCTTCATGCATTTACGGATAACGTTATCAAACCACGGCGGTCCCTTAGCGGGGGATCTTCCATTAATCCATGCGGCATGATTTTCAAGCGATCTTATTTTACCCAAAAAGTCCAATTAACAGATATCAACATTCGTAGATAAAGGGAGTGACCAGTCCATCGAGTTTGCAGACGTGATTAGACTCGTTGTGTCCAATTTCAATTTGGTTTTCACATCGGTTGTTCGTACTGACATGCTAACCAATTATCTAATGATCCTATTGATAGAAAGCGTACCCATCGAGATGTTATTCGACTACTTGTTAAACATGGCTACCCCAGAAGTTACATTAAGTATCAATTAAAACTGGTAAAATACACTACGCCGAAAGGAAACGCGTTTGGTATGCACAAGTTTTTATAACTTATGTCAAACACGCGTCCGAAGATGTAAGAAGAATCTAGAATAATTCAATTCAATTCAATTTTAACGGTCTAAAAAGCATATAGCCTTACAAAATCCACAGAATAATAAGGAAACTACGAATAATATAACAAGCAAAATGGGATTCGGTTGCTTACTGAGCAGTTCAAGAATCAGGTAAAAATCCAAATGGCAGAAAATGTTTTCGATTGGTTGGATGACAAATGTAGATGCATAGTGTTAGGATGTATAATTTTCTTCGATGCACGGGTTTAGGGTCAAAAAGGCATCAAGACTTCTCTCGAAAATCTGTTGATTTGGCGAGTTTACACATATTCTGATAGATTGTTCCAAGTAAAACAAACTCGCACTGTTATACATGTGGAGTATATGAAGGCAGAACACTTAGAACCGCATTAACTCATCTCACGAATAAAAAAGTGAGGCTGCACGACGAATCACGAATATGCACGTTTGCTCGGGAATTTATATGGAGCAAACTTCCAATTAAATCTGTACTCTTATAAACGAACACAAAATGAAGCAGCCACGTAATTTAAGTAAATATTAATCACATTCAGCTATATCTGCAAACATACTAAAACTGGTCATGTAGCTTATCTTGAGAACGTAGATGTGATAATTTGGGGGTTGATAACATATTTAGAACGCTTCAACTCTGATACGGTTAAAATAACAAGATTGGTAGAAATGCAATTAACAAATTGTATTGGGCTGGTATCTGTATGATATGGCGACCGGTTCTGGAGCGAATAAACATTAAAGTGACATTTATTGTGCCCGAAGATTAGGCAATCAGGCTGACTTGTCAGCGGCTATTGACCATACATACGCACAAGCAAATCGATTTCAGAATTGCATGGCATGCAAGTGATCAATTTACCATATTATTACCTGGCCAAAAGTACAAGCTCAGCTTCCACCACGGGCTGTACAGTTATAAGCCTGCTTAGAATTGGTCAGGTGAATGCAAATAAAACCTGTTCCCTGTTTGTATTCACACACTTGGTCTGAGAAATGTTCTGCCAGGGGTGAAACGTTAACTACAACCACTCTAAACGATTGTCTTCAAATTTCTTTCATGATATTGTTCGTAATCAATCCACACTTGAACATGATGAGAATCTGGTTTATGCTGTTCTTCGGAAATGAGTCTTCATGGCATGATTCTCAACTTAATCTTACAATTAAAAGTGTAACGTCAGCTCCTTTGTGCTATTTAACAGTAGCTTCATTTTTCACCGATTGTACGTACAACACGTTACGTACACAAACCAAAACTATGCGATGTTTAAATGCTCATTCGTCCCATGTGATTGATGTTTCAACAAAATATTTGAAATTCAAATGAACAAACTTATGCACAGAATGATTGAATAAATGACCATTGTAAATTTATTAACGAAGATTTCTTGAGGAGAAAGATCTCGGATGTATATGAATGAAGATCATAAAATAAATACGCATTGATAAGCAGGCTAGTGTTTCGATGAGAATAACTGACAGGTAGATCAGATCAATTGGGCTATCACTATGGATTTTGCTCGAAAATACAACGCTACCCAAACAAACCAGTCGGGAGAAAAATTACTACTAACTTAATCTCGATCGAGTAAAAAGCGGACGGTAGCCCATGCCATAGAGCGGGAGATTATGGGATTGATGGTCATGGATTCGAGCCACCTACCATAACAAAGGATGGAAACTGCTGGTGAGCTCAACTGAGAAAGAAACTTGAGTCAAGTGATTCCATTACGAAGCATGCTGAATAACTTTGTGAATATTTCGAAGGATATAGTAGTGATGAGTACTCGCCAACAGAAAGATTTCCGAACAACGCATTAGAAACTGACGCTGTCGAACTGATCACCACGTTCCTTTTTAGAACATTAAATTTAATTGAAATGAACTAACGCACTGGTGAGGAAGTATTTTAGTGATTCATATTCGTTTCGCATCTTCCGATTTTTTTGTTTTTCAGCATTGTATTCTTCATTCGAATTAATGACTGTAAAACATACTTTCTGGCGGTTAAGTTACTTTCAAACTCTCTGAAATCGTCTTCTTCCGTGACTGCGAAGTTTGTATACATTGCTTCGTGCGGGAATTACGACTAACGGATCCTACATTTTGGCGCATTCTACACCGTCGATTCCATCCCTTCGACGTTCTTGCGTAGATTTATCTCGCTATCGTTGAACATAATTGAAGGTTTCGCGGGAACTTTGTCAACTAAACGAAAAGAAGTCCCCTGGCGCAGACAAAATTACCGCCTCCATACTTCGCAGGTGTCAAATTGGTTTGACTACTCCTCTCACGCGCTTATTCAATCTCAGCCTACAAGAAGGAAAAATATCACTGCATTGGAAAGCCTGGAAGATAAGTCCTATTTATATAGGTGGTAGCCGTTCAGACACAGTAAACAATAGACCAGTAACGCTACTTCCGGTGATCTCTAATTTAATGGAACGCATTGTGACTGCACGCATAAGGGACATTTTGTAAACCGAAATATTTTGACCGCAACACAACACTGTTTTCAAAGAAATCGTTGCTGTTTATCTCAACTTCTTACAACGTTAGATGATTGAACCAAGGCACTAGACGAAGGCTGTACATGCTTACCACATCGATATTTTCAAAGCTTTTGATAGAGTCAACCACGACTTTCTAACAAAAAGCTCGAAGTTTATGAAATAACTGGTAAGTTGTTGAATGGAATAATGGAGTATCTTAATGATAGACACGCCCAAGTTCGCGTTGGCAGCACCTTCTTTAGAAGAATAGACGTCACAAGCGGAGTTCCACAAGGCTCGGTGCTTCGACCTCTGCTATTCTTGGTGTATATGAATGATATCGTAGAGGATATTGGATGTAACTTGATACTGTTTGCGATGATATTAAAATATGGAAACGTGTCATGTCTGTTAATTACTGTGGCATTACAACGGGATCTGTGCACCTTATTTCGTTGGTCCCAGACAAATGAGCTACAATTCAACCCTGCGAAATGTAAAATAATGCAGCTTCGAATATTTCTGCATCACATGTATCAGCTTGGCACGTAAGATCTCGTCTGGACCACCGCAGAAAAAGATCTTGGTATCTGGGTGTTTTTTAACCTTAAGCCTAGACATTATTGCCGGACGATGTACAATAAAGCCTGTCTTGTCTTGAGTCTTCTAGAAAGGATATTCACGCCTGAAACATTACCTCAGTTAATTAATACGTGTGTAAGTCCCGTTATGGAATATGCCATCTAAGCCTGGGCACATGGCTAAGGAAGGATATCGAACTACTTAACAGGAGTTATCATCGTGCGACAAAGTTGATCTCCCGATACAGAAATTTGTCTTGCAAAGAGCGAATGTTTTAAACCAAATCTACAAGATTTTACCCAACGACAGATATGTAGTGACCTCCAGTAGGCATTCAAAATCTTGTATACTGACAACCATCCAATTTAAATACAGTTTGTTTTTGATTAGCCGTGCAATAAATGCAATTCTCTTTGTAGGTTCCAAAGGTTGTCACAGCCGGGGTGGTAGTAGGAATGAGCCACCTACTATCTATAAAATGCTCCCACGTGGCGTGCGTCTCAAATAGCCTCTGACAACCAAGTCCAACTCCTGGCCTGCACGAGTGGCTTTCACAAACCCGGCGGAACTGCTCTTACTGACAGGAGAAGGGGCGAAGGCGGGTGACTGGCGCCTTAAAACCAGTTGCTCCGGGCAGATGGAGCTCGTCAGCTACGGCAATCCATCTAGGGGAAGGAAAACCCTGACTCCAAACCCCCACTGCCTTGTGGGTCACCCGATTGCGGGAAAGGCTTCGGGAGAAAACCCCGAGGAAAAATCCGGAGAGAAGTCCCGTAGGTAGATAACTGGCGCACAGCGCGTTTATCTGCCAACTCCCTGCTGCTTTGTAGGTTGCACTTGGCTGTGCAAAGGCTAGAGAGGTGTACTCGAACAAACACCGAGTGGTGCTGGGGACATCACTTGTACACTACCCCCAAGAAACTTCATGATGATGTCTCAATGGGTCTGCGTACCGTCTAAGGAGTTCGCTGGTGGGAACGAGACTGGATCACGATCTGCAACGATCTCGCCTCCGATCGACGTGCGTGGGCTGGTGCGATCCGAGACATCAATGAAGCCGGCTAATCCACCCGTGGAGCCAGCCGCACAAAAGTAAGTAAGTATGTAGTAATTCTCTTTGTAGCAAAAACAAAAAACGACATAGATAATTCGCCTCCAAACTTTCATATCATCAGCAAGCAGCACTATTTTGCTGTAGTTTGGTTTTGGTAATTTGTTTATGTAGATCAAAAACAGTATCGATCCAAGAAGCGATGCTTGCGGGCACCGCAATGGCAATAGACCATTCAGGAACTCTGATATAACTGCTGCTAAGATAGTCACGTATCGATATATATATATATATATATATATCGATACATATAGTTTACCGACAATACAAGAGTGAATCATGATTGACTGTCAACATTCTTAGAATAGTCAAGATAACATAAAGGAATACTGTCGCCTGTATCTACAACACTCGTCTAGTCGTTTAAGTGTCAGCAAATTTGTTAGGCAAGAATGATTTTTGTGAAATCCGTGTTGGGTAAGGGCTTTCTAGATGTCGCAATATCTCGGTAGTTATCATTCGCTTGAAAATAATGATACGGAAGAGAGTAACGTTGCCGGTATGTAATATCTCACATCAGAACGGCAGACGCCTTTGTAAACGGGTATTATTTGTCCCAGTTTCCAGTCGTTTGGTACCACTTCAGCGTAGAGCAAATGAATAAACATGTACGATAAATATTTTGAGCAGCACCGGAGTTATGTAGTCTAATCCCGGAGAATTCATTACATTAAATTTTCGTAAATTCTGTGCTACCATTGCCAGAATAATCAATACTCCACTCAAAGTCGGTCCATCAAGTTGAATGGTGGATTCCTGAACGGACCAAAAGAATCTGGGGGGAATACTCTGGCATAAATGTTGCTAATAGATCAGCGGTCCGCTTAACTGGTTCAGCGAAACCAGACGAATTTCTCAAGGCTAAAGCTCCTGGATAGATATTGGTTCTATCATTTACGAGTGAATATAAAAGAGCTCCGGATTGTGGTGCATTTGAGAAAACAAATGCGATTGTAAATATTGTTTATCGTCTCGAATTAAGCGGATAGCTTTATTAGGCAGTCGAGTATATTGTGACCATGAATCGGCCGTGCTAGTAGCCTTATGAAACTCCCAGGCTCTGGCCCTTAGTTTAATCGGATTTATCGTCTTGCTTCGTAGTTTAAATTTTTTATTTCAAGAAGCTTTCTTCAAAACGAATATTGACTATTCATCAAGCATGGTACTCGCGTGCTGTAAGAGATATACCCAATGTGTATACGAATCAGAGTTATTAAAGTGCAAAACTAGTTGATTGTAAAGCGGCGCATAGAGCGAGGTAGTTTTCTATTCTGACACTTTTGCGCACAGCACTAAAACGTACTCGTATTCTAGGGCAAAATGTTCGATTCGTACGATTGACGGTTTAAAGACAATATTTTGTACAGCGGTAGGATCTAACCGATTGTATGCAAAACATTTTTCAATTGTAAAAAACCTGAGGTTTAACAAAACGTGTTGCGATATATGAAACGTTAGGATTAAATTTTCGTGCGAGAAGCATATTACCAAAACACTTAAGCTCAAAATACCGGATAAAAACGAATGTGAACGATACGCGGGCAGAAAAAGGATGAATACTGACTGACATTTTCTAATTTCTCTCATTTCTGTCTAGCCCTGGGCAATATGACACTAACTTAGACATTGAATGTATGGCACTGTCTTGATCCAGGCTTCTTATTTCATACACAAATATTACTCCACTGATCACATACTGAGCTGACGTGCGGTCGCATTTTTTGCTCTGACACTTTTGACCGTTTCTTCGCCAAATCTACTCGGATTTTAACAATTCCAAAACCCTTTGTTACATTTTGACCAGAGCTATCGGAATTCATACATTTTGATCTGGTCCATCGATTAACAACAAAGTTACCGTTTCAACGTTGATATCTCAGTTTACTCACGCGTGCAAACTTTCTACCACAGTTAACTATCGTACGGTGTTTGCTCTCATTGCAAAGATCACATCAAACTACACATTTTGATACGTCATTCTGTGCTCTACTTTGTGTTATCACGGATTATTCGTTAAATGACCGAAACCCAGATGAATCGGCCAGTCGAACGAACGACCATTCTTCAACCGGTCGTCCCAATTCAGCCTACAATGCGTGGTCGAGTTACGAGATCCAACACCCACGCGAAAAAATCGATCGATCATGGTGTGCATACGACGGTTGTTCCCCTGACAGCGACATCAAACCACCTTGACCTATGCGCCAAGTGCCTGTACCCGGTAAGCAATGATAGTGCTTTGGTTAAATGTATTTTTTGTGATATACATGTGCACGTGGCCTGCAATGAAACTTTGACTGATGAGTGTGTGAAGATCGTGAATGATTAAAACCTCCCATCCGTTTGCTATTTCTGTATTGACTGTAGAAATTCAATGGTGAATCGTAATCGCAAGAGTACACAATTCTCTGCTAGAAACGAGACTAATACAATAGAGAATAGATTATTGATAATAGAAGAGGAACTTGCAAATTTAAAGAATACTCTACGACCAATAATCAAGACTAAAACAGTTGAATTGAATAATGGAATACGCTCGACCTCACCGCCACAGAATGCTCCTGAAAAAGTTAAATTATTACACGGCACTGAGGAGATTGTTAAAAAGGCCTTAAAGCCGAAACCGTCTACCTCGAATGCTCCATTAATCAAAGCTGCCTCAAAAAATAAATCGCCTAGTGTTATCTGCACCGATTCGGTATCAACTAAAACGGCGCGGTCGTAGAAAATACTTACGGAGAAAGGCGTTTGCGGTCGACCTCCGCTACTCACTCTAAAGCTTCTTCCCATGACTCACGAATATTAAATCAAAAAGGTTCACATTCTATAAAGAATGACGCTCGGACACGCAACAAGAATTCTTATGCACTAAGCGTAATATGTACGAATGTTAGCGAGTCCAACGAAAGCCTGTTTGATAGGAAACACAAACACGATCTCGATAAATGGTCTCAACTTTGTCAACAAATGCAAATTCAGCATGTCATTCCTGGCAAATTGATTCGTTTAACGCGCCACTCCACCTCAGCTCATATTGATCAACCTCGCTTACTAAGGGTTACACCGAAGTGCGAGGCTGATATCGAGAACATACTGCAAAATTCGTACCGACTAAAAACGGATTCCAATTCAAAGTGCCGGATATATCCCGATGTACCATGGTGGGAAAGAAAGGGTACTTTGAACAATAAGGAAAAAACGGTCTTGCGGAATATAGTTCTACTTGGGGTACCAGAAAATACCTCCCAAGCATCGGTTCAGGAAGCCGCAGAGCACGACTTCAAGCAGTGGTGTTACATTGCGTGTTCGCTTGATATTTCAAATGTTGTGGTCACTGACACTTTTCGGGTGCCTTTTTCGCCAAAATATGGAGGAGATGGTCCGAAACCACTGAGGATTACGTTTTTAACTAACGACATGGCTGAGATTGTAAAGTCCGAATGGAAAAAAACGAAAAGAGCTTTACCGAAGGACGTTAGACTTAGTCCACCCAAACCAAGTACCATGATCGAAACACATCCTCGTCTGGGGACAGCAGATGATAGCGTTCCCACCGAAATGGAAGAAATCGATGTATCAAAAAACGTCGTATGTCCGGCTCAAACCGAGTCGGACCAAATACGTCATACAAGCAACCAAATGTTGTTTCAAACTGTCAGCGCGCAATAATTAGCTCACAAGTTTCAAACTCATCGCGCGTCGGACCAATAGCTACAGTACACGATTCGACATTGTGTAAGACAAATACGATCAGGTGCATATATACAAATGCTCAGTGTTTAACTAACAAATTAGCTGAACTATGTGAGCTTTGTGATAGACTTTCACCCGATTTGGTTGCAGTTACAGAGAATTGGTTCCAGCCCTGCATGACTGATGCTGAGCTTTTGATTCCGAAAATGTCACTACTCCGTCGCGATCGCGATCGAAGATCTGGTGGTGGAGTTGCAGTCTACTATCACGAACGTTTAGCGCAGTGTAACGTCATCGATCATCCTGACCTCAGCCTTCCTGATACGATGTGGTGTTCGGTAAAACTAGTCAATGGAGATGAATGTACGATCGGCATCATTTACCACTCGCCATCATCCGAAAGCTCATACAATGATAAGCTCATCGAATCATTGCAACACATCACAAGATGCCAGACTATGCAATTGCTGATCATTGGCGATTTTAATCTCCCGCATCTGTTTTCGAGAGGTGAGCACTCCCTGCATTCGTTTGAACACAAATTCAAGGAGGTTATAGAATTTGCTTCACTACACAATCACGTTAACCAGCCAACTCGCTGGCGGGGTCTTGACCAACCTTCAACCATTGACCTTGTCTTAACGCCTGAGGCAACCGCAGTAGAGGGTATACAATACCTGGCACCACTGGGGAAGAGTGATCATGTTGTGCTTTTGTTTGACTATGTATGTAGTGCGGAACGATTGTGTGAACAGACGAAAGTCATAAGGAAAATACAATTTGAATCCTTAAATATCAGTCTCCGAGATGCACACACTCATGAGTTTGATTCAATGGATCCTGGCTCATATTACAATTCGTTTCTAAATTATCTCAATTCGAAGATTTACGAAAACTCGATTTTTGTACCACACAAATGCAGCTACAACAACCAGTTTGTTATTCGGAGTAGAACGAAGAAATAGTTAGCTGTTAAGCGAGAATCTTGGGTAACTCATAAGAAGTTTGGTACGGAAGAAACTTGGAAACGATTCTGTAAGATACGGAATCAAGTCACTACTCTTGTAAGAGAAGATCGCATGCAATTCCAATGGAACTTGCTTAAGAGAATGGAAAAGAATCCTAAGCTTCTCTACAAGATAGTAAATGAACGATCAAAGAACAAACCAGGTGTATTCTCTGTACTAACACCTCATGGATTGACCCACACTGCCCAAGATACCGCCGACGCTTTAGCTACGTTTTACTCATTTGTCTTCAATCCCAAGCGTTGTATACCATATCAAGTTTCATCAAGTTCGCCACATTTCGAATTATTAGGTGAAATGACTATCAACGAATACATGGTTGGGCGGGAACTTTGTCGACTAAACGAAAAGAAGTCCCCTGGCGCAGACAAAATTACCCCCGCCGTACTTCGCAGGTGTCGCGTTGCTTTGACTGCTCCTCTCACTCGCATATTCAATCTCAGCTTAAATGAAGGAAAAAGACCACCGCAATGGAAAGCAGGGATGATAACTCCTATTTATAAAGGCGGTAGCCGTTCAGACACAGCAAACTATAGACCGGTAACGTTACTTCCGGTGATCTCCAAATTAATGGAACGCATTGTGACTGCGCGCATAAGAGAACATTTTGAAAACCAAAATATTTTGACCGCAGCACAACACGGTTTTCGAACAGGTCGTTGCTGTTTATCTAACCTTCTTACAACGTTCGAGGATTGGACCAAGGCACTAGACGAAGGTGAGGCTGTACATGCTTGCTACATCGATATTTCCAAAGCTTTCGATAGAGTCAACCATGAAATCTTAATTAAAAAGCTCGAATCCTATGGAATAACGGGAATATTGCTGAATTGGATAAGGGACTATCTTACTGATAGACACGTCCAAGTTCGCGTTGGCAGCACCTTATCTAGAAAAATAGACGTCACGAGTGGAGTTCCGCAAGGCTCGGTGCTTGGACCTCTTCTATTCTTGGTGTATATTAACGATATAGTGGAGGATATTGGATGCAACTTGATACTATTTGCCGATGATATTAAAATATGGAAACGTGTAAGGTCTGTTAATGACTGTATGGCATTACAACAGGATCTGTACACCTTATTTCGTTGGTCCCAGTTAAATGAGTTACCATTTAACCCTACGAAATGTAAAATGCTGCAGCTTGGAAAATCTCTACACCACACGTATCAGCTTGGCACGCAAGATCTCGTCTGGACCACCGCAGAAAAAGATCTCGGTATATGGGTTTCGTTTAACCTTAAGCCTGGACATCAATGCCAGACGGTGTACAATAAAGCTTGCCGTATCTTGAGTCTTCTCAAAAGAATATTCCGGATTTTTACGCCCGAAACCCTACCCCGGGTAATTAACACGTATATACGTCTTGTTATGGAATATTCCATCCAAGCCTGGGCACCATGGCTGAGGAAGGACATCGAACTACTCGACAGGATTTATCATCGTGCTACAAAGTTGGTCCCCCGTTAAAGAAATTTGCCTTTTACAGAGCGAATGTTAAAACTGAACCTACATGATTTTACCCAACGACGGATACGTAGTGACCTCCTGTTGACATTCAAAATCCTGCATACTGAAAATCATCCCCTTAAACACTTGCTAAATCCCAATGGTCTTACTCGAACACGAACACATTCAAAGGCTTTAAGCATTCCGCATTCTCGATTGGATATTCGTCGTAATTTTTTCTCGGTAAGAATTTGTTTCACTTGGAACTATTTGCCTGAAAAAATCACACGATCAAAATCTGTTGAGGTTTTCGCTTTCAAACTCGATGAGTTTATGACGAACCATGCGGTATGTGACTGTCCCTATTAATTTTTGAGATATTTTATATATATTTTTATATATTCCATATACCTTGTCATCCTATGGTTATTGTTAAGCTTAATGCTTTTTCTACCATAAAATTTT
>JACCGJ010018950.1:0-12841 GCA_013407085.1 Atriophallophorus winterbourni | reverse complement strand
ATAGACTCTACACTTGACTAACAGAGAAACTCCTTTCTAACGCCAGAGGTGACCTATGTCGCTTAAGAAATGCGTGCCGAGTGTTCGATTAACTCTCTATGGTGTTATGTGGAGTAGCGAAGTAAGGTTGTTAACATGCATGGCGACGCAAGCCCCAACAAAGCTCTCATGCTAACGCTGCAACACTTGTTCACAACACTTGATTGACTGTGTGTGGTCCATTCGAGGTGTAGGTACAGCACCCCGGGATGTTTAACCTCTCTTACAAATTCCATAACGTTTTAGGTCTCGCTGTTGGCCATCTTCGTGTCATGGATGGATGGCACCTAAGCACTCGGGAATTGCTACGGTTTTACACAGACGTGCAGCAGCTTACATCGTGCTGAATTGATTTCTCACCGGTAGTGAGTTGCATGTTGTAACACGCCGGAGTCTCCCTGCAATTGCTATTTTCCTTTCACATATCTGGCGAGGCCTGGGCAACCTGACCGTATGTTATCCCACGTACAGTATTTGACTGCGCGACACTTTGCCTGGATTAGGCTTGTGCTTCCATAAAGGTCCAACTGTTGGCCATCTTCGTGTCTTGCATGGATGGCAGTTAAACACCTGGGACTTGCTACCGTTGTGATGCTGTGACGATGAGTGGAAACAAAAACTCCCAAAATGATTTTTGAAATTTGGCTGCAAAGAAGACGTTGTCTATGATTCTAACAGGATACGATCATGTGCTTCGCTCACGACTTACAATCGACGTTCCTCCAACAATCATGAACTCAGTAACATAATCAAGTGTTTTGATTTTACGCATTGCGTAACTAGGATCAAATTGTGACGCGAAATCAGTTGAGTTCTGTTCACGCGATTTAACCACATCAAGTCACTTAGAAATAGATGCAAAACAATGGGTGGTATTTGAAAATTTCATAATGGCTAAGTGAAAACTAAAAAGTAGCACAAAAACATAACCTCAGTTCCAGGAACTGCTACCGGCTACATTGAAGCTCGTTTCCCAAGCCTAAACAGATATGACAGTAGCCTAGCCCATGTGCAGTCTCTGACTGGGCGGCACTTTGCCTGGATCAGCCTTGTGCTTTCATATCATATCATATAAACAGATATGTAATGGGCAACGGATTGGAATATGTTTGGGACCTATCGTATATTCAATATGAATAGAGTTTGGAAATTTCATAATGGCAAAGTGAAAACCTAAAAAATAGCAACCCACCGAGCGATATGTGCACAAAAACACAACCTGAGTTCGAGGAACTGTTACAGACTACATTGAAGCTCTTTTCCAAAGCCTAAACTGATATGTATGGTATGGTATGAAAGCACAAGTCTGATCCAGGCAAAGTGCCGCATAGTCAAAGACTGCACGTGGGCAAAGATACTGTCAGGTTGCCCAGGCCTAGACAGATATGAAAAAGAAAATAGAAATGGTAGTGAGACTCCAGCTTGTATCGGCATGCATCTCACTACCTCTGGCCACTCAATTTAGCACGGTGTTAGCCGTACAGCACAAAAATGCTGCACGACTAATATGTAACGGACAATTAATTGGAATATGTTTGGGACGGATCGTATATTCAGTATGAAAAAAGATTTGAGTACAATCGGTCAGAGCGGGTTTTGGATAACGCTTCACTTCTGACAGCGGTTGACTGCTACTTAGCCATGTTCGTTCTCCTGTCTATCAACATCAGTCTCACGAAGATTCTATTTCACAAGGAATCTAACCGACTTCACTCAAATCTCGTTGCAAGGAGATAGGTAACAGCTTATTAGCAGCAAGAATGTTGTTGCACAACCGAAGAAATATATCCACAAAATTTCTAGAACTTTGGTACTCAAAGAGTGCCGCTCACACCAGCAAGGGACAAACTAATATCTATTGCCAATATATTGTGGTGCTCACATCCCCATCCCTTACACACCACTACCGGTTTCTGGCTGTTTGCCGTCATCAGGTGGAGACAGTAAGATCCGGTTCAGTGAGCCCTGTAACAGTGGATTAAAGGTAAACAAGGTTATACTTGTAATGCCAACTGTTATATAGGGTTCTTACAAACGAACGCGACTGTTCAAACACAGAATTACAAAGTGATTCTTGGTCAAGCACTCGAGGCGCTTATGGGTGACCAAAGTGATGTGTTGCTCACATCCCCATCCCTTACACACCACTACCGGTTTCTGGCTGTTTGCCGTCGTCAGGTGGAGACAGTAAGATCAGGTTCAGTGAGCCTTGTAACAGTGGAAAAACGGTAAACAAAGTTAAACTTGTATGTCACTGTTATATAGGGTTCTAATATCTACTCCATTATAAACATACCAAATCGTGCCCGCCCACAGATCGCAATACAGACCGTCAGACATTGCGGGTAACGAGACTGATGAAGAGGACTTTTCATGATAGCGGAATACCTCGGGGATAAGCTCAGTGGAATCCGACTGATTCGTGTAACACATGACTGCACTTGATTTAGTTGAGGGAAGTGAATTTGTCCCGTTGATATATTCATCCTCGGGAATGAGTCGAGTTTGGCGAGGTATTGTGAATGCAGAGCTGGTGAAATCCAACATTTCGGTTCCCGGGAAAATCAAACGCACAGTGTGGCTGTGAGATTCGTACAATGACCGTAGGTTTATCGCAAGCACACCAATGTCTCGAAGCAGCCAATCATGGTTGAGAGCGAATTAGCCAATGGTGTTCGAGTTTCAAGGACACAAATTGGTGTCACAATACACGGGTAACGATTACGCTAGCAATGTGCACCAAAAAACACATCTGGTATACAACAATGGTAGGAAAGTGAAACTGACAATTCGTGTGTGTATGATATAGAGGGAAGCACACAGAAGTATAACTTACCCCTTAACCCAGTGGGATTGTTCCAATTGACTAGAAGCAGCGAAAATTCGCGTAATCACCGGTAAATCTGTGAGAATCGGTCGAAGAATATCGTCCAGGTGGACACAAGGAGCGGAACAATAAAAGCAAAACGGTTGGCCACCAGTCAAGCTTGGATGGAGTTCTCGGACATTGACCGAGGAAAAGGCAAGCAGGTGGCATACTGGAGAACGCCAACTCAAGTGCTTCTCGGAAGGGAAATTCGGTGATCCAGAGAGCATGTTTGAAAGACTGTGTGTGGGAGTGACGGGGTCATTAGCGGGGCACGGTGAGAGGAGACTGTCCACAGAATACGATGGGCTGGAGTGGAGTGATTGAAACGAAAGGGGGGTGAACATGTCTCAGGTGAATGACGTGCACGGATGTGCAATCGGGCAGTACTTTGTGCTGTGTGGCTAACACCGTGCTAAATTGATTATGCTGAAATACGCTAGAGTTTCACTACCATTTCTTGTTCTTTTTTCTTCCTCATATCTGTCTAGGCCTGGGCAACTTGACAGTATCTTAGCCCACTTGCAGCCTCTGACTGTGCGGCACTTTGCATGGATCAGGCTTGTGCTCTCATACCATACCAAACTATGTGAATCTCAATAAAGAAAGCACAATGGTTGCGCATTTTACGACAAGTAACCGAAGGATGATCCGATAAATACTCTCATCTCCCGCACTCACACAACACAAACGTTCATGGCGGCTTGTTGTCAGCAGGTTGAAGAATATGAGCTTAGATTCAGTTAGCCTTGTAACAGTGGTGAAGTTGTAAAGTTATACTTCAGTGCCACTGTTGCACGATATCAAGATGTTCAAAGATATGGTTGAAAACACTGCTGGACAAGAGCTCAAGACATCATACAACATTGACCAATGTAATTTTGTGCTCATGTCTCCCACACTTAAACTCCACAACCGGTTTCTGCCTGTTTGCAATCAGCAGGTTGGATACTATGAGCTTAGATCCGGTGAGATTTGAAATAGTGGTAGTAGTAAACAAAGTTATACATGAATACAGCTGTTACAAATAACGGGGTGTTCACGTACAGAATCACACAAAAGACGTGAAGCACTCAAGACGTCATGTAGCATAGACATTCCCAGTATGGTATGAGAGCACAAGCATTCTTCATTGAACATTCCCAGAGCAAAACATCTCAGCTGTCTATTGGCCGTCATCAGATAAAAACAGTAAACGTGGTTCCAGTGAACGCTGACTAATTAACAGGAAAATCCCGGAGAGGGGATTCTACCGATTCTCACGAGTATTATGGTAAGAAAGCACAAACCTGATCCAGGCAAAGTGTGGCACAGTCAGAGGCTGCACATGGGCTAAGATACTATCAGGTTGCCCGGGCATCGACATATATGAGAGGGAAATAGAAATGGTAGTGAGACTCCAGCGTGTTTTAGCATACAGCTTATTATCACTGGCCAATCAATTTAGCACGGTGTTAGCCGCACAGCACAAACTACTGCACGATTCTACATCCATGCTGGGGGGATCTAATGGGGACAAACACGGATAGACCTTGCTTCTACAATTGTATTGGAATAATCCAAATATAAAACACATACTTCTAAAATCTTTTGAAAGATCGATCAGCGAAAAAAAACTTGATTTTACCCTAGATATCAAAATCCATACATCACGTTTTTTTTAGCCAAATTAGAGCAATGTAAACACTATCGTATACGTAACGAAAACAATGAATGTTGACGGGAAGCGAGAAAAATACTCTGGGTAAACAAGCGTCAACGAGGTGTTTTGTCGACAAACAGTCGGTTATTAACAGCATTTTACCATCGATGAGGAAGTTGTATCAAACCAAGGGTGCTAAATAGAACATAGGACATGACATCAACATCATGGACAGTAATACACTGTTAACAAGTACCGAGTGCTCAAATGCCATACGATAAGTTTGCACGGATGTGCAATCGCGCAGTACTTTTGTGCGAAATTGGTTGGCAATCAGAAGTGATGTGCGTGTTGAAAAACACTGGAGTCTCACTACCATTTCCATTTTCTTTCTTATATCCATCTAAGCTTGGGCAGCCGGACAGTATCTAAGCCCGCGTGCAGTCTATGACTGTGCGGCACTTTGCCACGATCAGGTTTGAGCTTTCATACATACAGCAAGTTTAAACCTTTGACTTGATTCATCATCATCATCAAAAATAGCATTTCACAGGTAACGGGTGCTTAACTGCCACATAACCATGAAAAAGTAAAATCCTAAAGATGGGGAAGGGTGGGAGTTAAATAGCTAAGGATTCTATAGAAGATTAAGCACAGACAAACTGGGAAGAGGTGCCTACACCTCGAATGGAACATGCATTCAAACAAGTTTCGTGAACGAGTAGAGCGACATCAGCACGACAGCTTCCTTGCGGCTTTCACTATCATGCATCATGACAAGCGTTTCCAGTGACTCCGCTTGACAACATACAAGGTTAAGCAAACACTCCAACAAGATGCTTAGTGCAAGACCGCCATTGAACACGGTTTCGGGACATATCCTGAAGCGTAACTAACCATTGCGATATATGATCGCGGGGACACCAGCCTGGAAGACGCGCTGCGCCTACTTTGGAAAGGTTACTAGTAAGAATGTTTAGCTGCCTATGCCATGTGACGGTTTGGCCGCCCCGAGATTTACGCCAATCAGGATGTGGCGTCGCAAAAAGAATCTGTTTTTCGGAAGTCGGTGGTCCGGCACCGTAAAACGTAACCCATCTGCCTAACCTATCCGTTTATTTCTTCCTATATCAACCATTCTACTCGAACAACTTTTTCGGAGAGCATCGTGGCGCATGGCGGTTTGTAACAGCAAACTCCTATAATGTTGCGAGAACTCGGTGTGTCAATAATTTGAGACCTGGATTTGTTCGTTATCGTAGGGTTCCGGGTTTCGCACCCATACAGTAACACAACCCGAACTGTCGCTTTATAGACTCTACCCTTGAGTAACAGAGACAGTCCTTTCTGACGCCAGAGGTGACCTAGGTTGCGGAATGCTACGGTCGCTTTAGAAATGCGTGCTGAGACCTCGTCATCCAACGATGCAGAATTATTGATACAACTACCGAGATACGTGTTCTTCCCATACCGTGTACTGTAAAAATTGTAAAATTCCAGTATGTTACGAGCTTCTAACGTATTATTATATGCCCAGAATAACTTAACACCAACGCAACCATTGAAACCCGGCTGCAATCCAGCGACTCCAGCCCAGATGAAACCGCGCGTTGTATACCTAGTGGGCAAGCGCAATTTCCGATCGAATTCAATAGCCGACGAATAAATTATCATCACGTGGAGAAGGCATTTGTGGGTTTTACATGACAGTAAAGTGCACTGCGAGTGAAATGCCACTGGGTTGGTATAAACCATTCACCTGGCCAACCGTAAGCATAAACATTGAAGTGGAACAGCCCAAGTGGGGAGGAGGAGGAGATGCGAATGTAAGTGCAAACACAACAAGGCGAATATTGGGCAAGCGAGTGATGAAAGCAATGATGACGAAGGTCGGCATCCTGGATTAGTCAAGCTAAACATTGTCTGCAAGGAATAAATCAATAATTGAATAAGTGATATATTCGGGCGCCTAAACGGTGTGAAGGGAAGGGGTAGGGCCGTATATCCCCTTTCGTTTTAATCATCATCAGGAACAGCATTAAACCGGCTGAAACTGCCGAATGTTCACTACCATGTAACCAAGATAGTATAAAATCCTGAAAATAGTGTTGAAGGTCTGGGTTTAAACAACTAAGAAATCCATAGAAGAATAGGCACAAACAAACTATGATGAGGTGCCCACGCCTCGGATGGAAGTTACGTTTTACTTTACTTTTTTGCGACCATCTCCTCCTGGACGATGTGTCGGCTTCAACGAAGAGTCTTGGGAATTCGGGTACAAATGGGCGTCCTCAGCACCACTCGGCGTTTGTTCGAGTCAGCTTCTCTAGCCTTTGCACAACCAAGTGCGACCTGTAAGGCAGCAGGGAGTTGTCAGAAAGAGGTGGTGTGCACCAACTAACCGTCTACGAGACTCTGCTATAAATTTTTCTTCAGGGTTTTCTCCCGAAGCCTTTCACGCGATCAGATATCCCGTAAGGCAGCGGAGGTTTTAAATCGGGGTTATCCTTCCCTTAAATGAAATGCCCTCCCAGGCTAACGAGCTCCATCTGACCGAAGCAAACGGGTTTTCAAGCGCCAGTCACTCGCCCTCACCCCTTCTCCTGTTGGTAGAAGCAGTTCCGTCACCATGACCCATTGAGTTATGCTGGGTGGTGCTCTCAAAGTATCTTCAGAATCACTCATACCACGAAGGTCAATGGATAGAGGTCAGACGAACACGGTCTCAACCTAACCCGCTGCCTTGTGGGTCAGGCATTTTAGCCAAAGGCTTTGGTCGAGAACCCTAATTGTTCTCCTGTCCAGATCGGTCGTACCAACTTTATCCAACAGTGGCTTACAAGTTCAATACTTGTTTACGATTTCTACATTATATTGCACGAACGTACTATCCCTATCTGATGAGTGCCAATACCAAAAAAACCGTAGAGGAGTATGGGTGATGAAAATTCATGCAATTCATACGAATGTAAGAAGAATAACTTTGATGATGTTCGCTAAACGAGAATGCGGAAAACTTACCGAGCTGAATCCATCGAAGAACTCACAACGGCACCATTTAGAGGATCGCTGCTTCCACGATTGGCCGCCGCGCATCCAAACAGACGTATCAAACGCTTTGGTGGTTTGGAAGAGGCACGATTCCGACCAATTTTATGAAGTGAGTGGCGGAAACTCATCGAACGCTTCAACTGTTGGACAAAGCGATTCAACCGTGACGCTGTAGGAGTTATTCCAGGACGATGGACACCAAACTCATCAAAGAATAACACGGGACATGATTTCTGAGAAGTAAGCAATTTGGCGGTGCGCTTGTTCAAACCGGTCTGGGAATCGAAAGTCATGGGTGTACGCAAGGCGCATGCCGAATTTGGTCGCGATTGAATACAATCGTCGGGAAAGTGCCACACCCTTAAAACGAAGCGAAAGTGATCGGGTTTTATTGTAACGGACAGGATGGAAAGAGTAACGCGAGTCACCAGAAAAACGCCGCAAATTGAAAAGGAAACGTGCAGAGAAACAAAAAGGATCGGATGTTAACAGAATAAAGTAAATAGACGGTTATAAAGATAAATGGAGATATAGATTAAAGGATAAATAGATGAATAGATAGTTGGATAGATAGATAGACGGATGGATGAATAGATAGATAGATAAATAAATAGATAGATAGTTGGATAGATAGATAGATAGATAGATAGATAGATAGATAGATAGATAGATAGATAGATAGATAGATAGATAGATAGATAGATAGATAGGTGGATATATATATAGATAGATAGATAGATAGATAGATAGATAGATAGATAGATAGATAGATAGATAGATAGATAGAAGTAGATAGATAGATAGAAAGATAGATAAATAGATAGATAGATAGATAGACAGATAGATAGATAGATAGATAGATAGATAGATAGATAGATAGATAGATAGATAGATAGATAGATAGATAGATAGATAGATAGACAGATAGATAGATAGATGATAGATAGATGATAGATAGATAGATAGATAGATAGATAGATAGATAGATAGATAGATAGATAGATAGATAGATAGATAGATAGATAGATAGATAGATAGATAGATAGCGAGTTTAGATGTGGGGAAGACTTGACAAACAATGCTAGCATGCCAGACGATACCCATCCTACTAACCAAAATACAGAGATACGACATTGAAATACCCGCATGCAAACGAGCAAGACCGGTTTATTCGCTCTAACGGAACATGCGTTACGTGGATAGGAAAGCGAATCGTATCACGATCCACACCCCATAGTGCCTGGCACAAAACTACCGGCTTGTGGTGTTCGGTGTAATGTCACACCTGCGGCGCAGTGGATAATTACACCGCTAGATTTGCCGACGCGATTCTAAACAATCCGAGAGAATATATCCGTGTGAAAATTTTGATGTACAACGGATAAACACGTATGAATCCGTAAGGTATACATCATCATCATCACCTCCGATCGCAATTACCGAATGCTTAACCGTCGTATAAACAAGGCATAATACAACCCGAATAGATATGGAAATGTTGGGGCCGAAAATTGTAAGTAATTAACGAAAGAGCCAACACTAAAAAAACTCGAATGGAACACGCCATAAACAAAAATTTGGGGCACCAGTAGAGCGACATCGGACCGGCAGCAAACCTCACGGTTTTCCCTATCACATGCACAATAACAAGTTATCCGCGCCACGCCACTTGACAACTTACAAGATTAATCAAACAATTTGATAAGAAACCTACAACAAGGCTTTCACTGAACATGGTTTCGAGACCCAGCCACCGGTAGGGTACAGATTGACAAGGGGTGTATGTATGGTATGAAATCACAAGCCTGATCCAGGCGAAGTGCCGCACACGCATAGACTGCAAGTGGGCTAAAATCATGTCAGTTTTTTGTCGTATATCGCAATGTCTGTTTGCGTTGTACTGTCTTTTTACGCTATAATCTCGTATCTCTTTCGTTTTAGAGCTGTATGCTTTATCAGCAAGTTGTTTGAAGCCCAAAACTCGGATATGCTTACTCTCTACCCGTTGGATTCGCTATAATATATACACTACCGTTGCCTGGGCCTAGACAGATGAGAATAAAAATAGCAATGGCAGTGAGACCCCAACCGGCCATAAATGCATCCTGCACAATAAAGAAGTACTACACAATTGCACATCCGTGATCGTGTACTGTAGTCCAGATGCGGAAAGGAAACGAGGTAAGTGCGATCGTTTCTACCAGCCACTTTGACTTTGTAGCGATTGATAAAGGTGGTGTTCATAAAACCATGAAAACTCAAGCTCCAGGAGACAGGCACAAGGCTTCCGTGAACTGCGATCACATGTTCATACCCCGATCGGTTGTGCAATCGTGCAGTACTTCGTGCTGTGCGGTTAACAACGTGGTAAATTGATTGGCCAGAGGTAATGAGCTGTATGCTGAAATATGCGGGAGTCTAACTACCGTTTCCTGTTCTTTTTTCTTCCTCATATTTGTCTAGGCCTGGGCAACCTGACAGTATCTTAGCCCACGTGCAGTCTCTGACTGTGCGGCACTTTGCCTGGATCAGGCTTGTGCTTTCATACCATACCATACCCCGATCGGTAAAACAAGGTATATTCAGTAAATGCTGAGTATCGGCTATAAACTTCACCCAAACTTTTAAAGGCGAGCACCCCGAGAATTTCAGAACAGTGGCTAGCCAATTTCAAGAGAAAACCAAGCGACGGCATGCCATGAAACGATAGAAGAAAAATGGCAAAACGCGAGTCATGCGTTACCGTGGTAACATAGGAAACGTATTACATATAATACGAAGGCACAACAAAGAAACGCTATAGGGAACACTGGAATTGTACAACACAATCAACAGTGTCTGAACAGTCCGCATGCTTCAAACGGAGAGAGAAGACACCATTACAAAAACTTAACTTACAAATAAATCATTCGTGATGGCTGAATAGAAGATGGATAAACGGAGGTGTGGGGGTGAATACAGACCACCTTCTCATGAAAATAAGAGGACGCAGTAACAGTAAAACTTAGATCCTTGATGTCACATGTATACAGGCTTCATAGATCACAATGGCGAAACCGACGCTTTGAATTCGAAAACAAGTCTGAAGGAAGGCGAGCAGAAATGGCACAGACAGTGAGCAATTGTCCGCTCATCTAGTCACCAAGTCATCACTGTCCTTTTTATTGACAACATTACACCGATAGCAAGTAGAAAAAATGCTTAACAGCCATGTTACCATGATGATCCGAAAGGACAGACCCCAAGAAGCTACTGGACTTGTAGAGTGGTGCCGGGGACGCCTAACATCGTGCAAAATTGATTGGCCAACGGTAATGAGCTTCGTGCTGAAACACGCTGGAGTCTCACTACCATTTCTATTCCCCCCTCATATCTGTCTAGGCCTGGGCAACCTGACAGTAGCTTAGCCCACGTGCAGTCTCGGACTGTGCGGCACTTTGCGTGGATCAGGCTTGTGCTTTCATACCATACCATACCATATACTGGAGACACCGCTTTGTACCCCAATTCGCAAGACCTTTCATGGAGATAGTCGCACAAAAGAAAAGAAGAACTTGTAGAATATGAAGCACAAACAAACTGGAGTGATGTGCATACACCTCGAATCGAACCCGCATTCAATCAATTGTTCTCAACGAATAAAAGGACATCAGCATGACAGCTTCCCTGCCGCTTTCAGTGATACGCGTTACAACAATCTTTCCTCGCGACTTGACCTGACAACACCATCTCGTTTACACAAGCTGAAAGATTGAAGAGTAGGACGACTAAAAGCTCGTTTGTCACTTACTTGCCCCGGGCAGCAGGTGAAGCAACAAGATTTACCGTGCACGACGGCTGATATACTGACAGGTCCAACATGCCTGTATGTATGAAAGCACAAGCCTGATTCAGGCAAAGTGCCGCACAGTTAGAGACTGTACGTGGACTAAGATACTGTCAGCTTGCGCAGGCTTAGAGATATATGAGAAAGGAAACAGAGAATAGAGATAGTAGTGAGACTCCAGCGTGTTTCAGCATGCAGCTCACTACAGTTGGCCAATCAATTTAGTTCGATGTCAGCCACACAGCACATAAGTACTGTACGATTGTACACACGTGCACTGCCTGGACAATACGGGTTCTCGAAGAAAGCATTTGGCTAACCAGCGTTACCAAAAAGAAAGTGAGTTGAGACTGTGTTCGTGCAAACTCTATCCCACATCCTTCCTGGTATGACTAGCTCTTCCTGGGTCCCAAGAACACAAACCAGTATAGCTCAATGGGTCACAGAGGTACGCAAACCATCAACACAGGTAAAGATCAACTCTTTGTGCTCGGAATCACTGGCAACCAGTTGTGGAGAAGTGAGAGTAAAGGATGGGAATACGCGATATTGTGTCAGGAATACCGATGCGTACGTATGTAGAAAATCGCAAACCTAGATGCAGTGTTGCACGGCCGTAGACTGCATGCGCAATAACATATCGTCAAACTACCTAATAGTGAAAAACCAGCATGTGGCACGGCAAATCGTTGAAAAGATTGACTTGCAAGCACCGATGTAGCGTCACTCATAAACACAGAGCAACGTAATAAAAGTGAAAATATAACGACTGTGTTTAAACACGCCATGGCACACTGCTTGGTTTTATATCACGATGGATTCGGTGTGATGATAACCAACACCACCATAATCAATGCGCAAATAATTGGAATCTATCTAGGTCATGATAAATTGACAATCTATCAGCCCCGGTACAATCTAGGCCTGGTCAACATACCGTCTATCGTACGCATAAACATACATACACACACACACGAAGTGCAGGGAAATAAAACGGGACATGAGATGTGAAAACAAGAAAGTAATTTTCCATTTGTGGACATGAAAGCAAAAACTCTTTCGCAATGGTTGGCGGTGTAATTGTTTGGGGAAACATGATTAGGTAAATCAAGATGTCAATGGTGAGAAATTTCGTAGTGAGAGAGAGAAACGGGAAAATGTTCTACCTGTAATGCCCAACTCGATTCTGTCCGGCTGTCGATAGGCTGAGCTGCATATCATCCTGCAACGGAAACAGAAAACGTGAGTAGCACAACGGTGATTGGGAAAGGGGAAAGCGTTCAAGCGTGACCTCGCCCATACAGAGAATGACCTTGTATCGCGCGAGAGCAATTCTTATTGGTTGACGAGCACGCTTGTTTTGTGTGAGCTTGTGTACTGACAAACACGTTGCATCTCGTGTATCATCCAATCGGAG
>JACCGJ010018949.1:0-10068 GCA_013407085.1 Atriophallophorus winterbourni | reverse complement strand
AGTTGCGTACATCCGAAATGGGACCCTTTTTGTATATGCCTATTACCACCGCTCGTTTCCAATCATCCGGTAGTATACCTTGGAGTAAGGTAGCTTCGAAAGGATTTCTGATTGCAAGGCCAACTATATTCACGAGCGGTTGAAGAATAGCCGGATGTATACCGTGAAGGACAGCTGACTTAGTTTTATCCAGCTGCGACAGAACTGTGGTGACCATTTCCTGATTAACCTCCACCGAGCTAAAGGGAGCTGCTCTGCACTCGTGAGTTTCTAAACAGTTACCTGAATCGCGCCGATAAACACTGTAGAAGAATGAATACAACGCATCGGCTTTTTCCGGTACAGTCAAAGCGGTTTTGCCATCGTCCAGCACTAACGTACCTATTTCTTCTCTTAATGATCGCTTGGACTGAACATAGCAATAAAAAGCTTTCAAGTTAATCTTTGCTTTTTTGGCAAGTCAGGATTCGGAGTCCCTTTTAGCTTTCCTTTGCAGCGCAACAGCTGAATTTCTGGTGTGTATGTACTGAAGTCTAGATCTGTGAGTTCCCCGGAATTTGTAAGCCCTTTAGCTACTGTCACGACATCTAATAGCCTTGCGAATGGACGCGCTCTACCAGGGTGGTTTTCCTCGCGTTCTCACTGGTTGTAGAAAAAAAAATTATCCTGTAGTTGTGAAAGGTGCCCTTTTATAATATTCCACCTCATTTCTACACTAGGTTCTAATTCGTCTGGTTCCCAACTTAGATTCATTGCTTTAGTTTGTAGTTGGACGATGTCCATTCGACCAAAATTGCGGGACATCTTTACTTGGGGACTAGAATGCACTAAAGTCCAGTCAAAAAGAATTACAGCGTGGTCGCTCTTGCCTAGTGGCGAAAAGTATTTGATTCCATAAATATCTCTTTCATGAGACGATAGAACCAAATCTAAAGTTGACGGAGTATGTCCTGTCCTAAACATTGTATGTTCCCTGACATGTTGATAAAAGGCGTTGACATGAAACCAGTCTAGATATTGCGACTCAACTGACTCTGGTGAAAAAATTTCAGTACACCAATCAATGCTCGGGAGATTGAAGTCTCCGACAATCAGTAATGCGTTGCATTGCCCTTTTAGTACTTCCAATGTGTCCATCAGTAATTGGTCGTCTAATGATGGAGCAGTCGGGCTTCTATAAGCACATGCAAGTGCCAGTCTTCATCTAGCGACAGTAACCGATGTTAGTTGGATTGAGTGAGAAGCAATCTTTATCGATGTCTTACTGTGGGGGGGATCTTCGTTTATCATAATTGCCACTCCCCTCCCGTAGCACCAGTATCAATATCCTGACGATAGATGGCATACTTAGTTGATACAAATGACTGAACATGATCATCTGGTTTCAACCATGATTCGGAGATGGCAATTATGTCGACCTGGTTTTCCAGTGCAGCGAGCTGCAGCTCACCCCATTTATTACGTATACTGCAAGCATTTGTGTACAGTACACGGGTATTTCTATTCTGCGCACATTTTAATCTAACTTTACTCGAAGTGGGAGCAAAGTCGCTGATACCCCGTTTTTTGAAACCGGAGAAGTTGATAAGTGGCTAGACTACCCTTGCGAACGAGCTTGCACCAGCCTAATGGCAGTTCTACATAGATTTTCCTCGTTCAGAAGCCTACTGCAAAGCGTGTTTTTCACGCGCTCGTATTCTACTAGCGGGCCATTTTGGAGTACATCTTCAATGACAAGTACCGCAGATGACTTACACATTTATGGTAGCTAAGGTTGATTTCTTTTATGGGAGTTTTCAAGCCAGTCATGGGCGCTTTTGAACGCTTTCCATGAAAATGTGGTTCAGGCCCCTTATCCTGGACAACTTTGAAACGCTCATTTGTGTAGCGTTCAAGATAAGCATTTTTTACAAGAAGCGTATCCCTGTCCTACTGGTTTATAAATTCTACCAAGATCGGACGAGCGCTACTTACAGTTGGGTTCCACCGGCCTACACGATGGACCCTTTTAACCTGGCAGTTAATTAGTCCTGCCAAGCGCAAAATGTCTTGAACCCCGAAACGGTCTATTTGGCGCCATGATTTGCTTTCGCAAATTAGCGGCTCTTCCCTATTTAGGATGAGCAGAGTACGAGTTGGCCTCGTTTCCGCCGTTTTATGGGGTGCAGCAAGCTTACTGACTTGCTCAGCTAAGGCATTTTATTGCCTTTCTAAAGCAACGTAGTTGGCTTGCTGTGATTTTACCGGACATTTATCGTTATCGACGGTTTTCTTTTTAGGATTGTTTTCACCCCCCCCCCTGTGTTGCTTTTTGATTCTTATTGATGGTACTGCAGACAGGGCCGGGTTTTGTTGACGGGGTAATTCTTTTTCTTACGACCTCGGCGTAGGACAACGGAGAATTCTTACTATTTGCTACAACATAGTTCAAACTATTAGCAGAGGTCTTCAGGAATACTTGTCTTGCGTTTCTCTTACACTCCCAGCATACCCATTCCATGAAACTATTTTTATAATACGTTTCATAATGCTTGGCAAGAATGCCAGAGCATTTTGGATGCGCTCATCTCTGGCACACATCACAAGCTATGCCTTTCACTACCTTCTTACCACATTCAATTGAAATGCAGGGATATGAAACTTTAGGCATAGTTCGATTTTTGAAAATTTGAATAACAATAAATATATATATATATATATATATATAAATTTTCTAAAACGTAATAGAATATGTTGGTTATAGTTACGATGTGTATATAATGCGATAAATTGATTACCAATTTACAGCAACATCAGAGAACAGCGATTTGGAAATAGATTATGTGGGAGAGCGTGGGAAATACAACCGAGTTGAACGTACCGCACGTCAGTTCAAGTTTCAGTTCCGTTCAGTTCAGTTCAGTTCAGTTTGCACAGGACGATATGTGGCAGAGTCGTTAATCGAGCGTCCAGAATACTTTCGTTGGTAAGCCAAAAAAGCATCCACTACTTCGAACAATAGGTTCAATATTCTTCTGGTATGACTTTGGCTGGAATGCAACAGAAAAACTCCCCTCACTCAATAGGTGAGGAGAGACATTAGTGCGTTCCAACGACAAATTGAAGAACAACTATAAAATAAGGATAAAAATTGGGGAACACAGAGCGCCAGATCGAGTCTAGTCTATATTTGAAGCACGTTGCTTAAGTAGAACAAAATACCTCTTCGGGCAGACAGTTCCAATGATTCACTACCCTTTCGCTAAAGAAGTGCTTACGTGCATTAGACCTGACATGTTGCTTTGCCAGTTTCAGTGAATGGCCTCGAGTACCTACTACTGGCGCGAGAGCATACATATCAGCCGGATCAATAGAACTAAAGCCTCTAACGATTTTAAAGGTCTCGATCAGATCCCCACGTAGTCGCCTTCTTTTTAGCGAGAAGAGATCTAGACTCAACAGTCGTTGTTCATATGACTTCCCAGATTGCCCTTTAATCATACGAGTAGCTAGGCGCTGAACACCTTCAAGCGTGGCAATGTCCTTTTCCAAGTAAGGAGACCAAGCTTGAACGCAATACTCGAGATGAGGTCTCACTATCGCTTTATACAGTGGGATGAAAACCTCCGGGGACCTGCAGGATAAAACTGATCGGAGGCGAAAGAGCTGGTTCCTAGCGCCTTGTGCAGCAGTTGCAAATTCATCAGCCCATTTAAAGTCCGCTGAAACCTCAATACCTAATTCCCGGACTTTTGATACCCTAGTTATCTCCTGTATGTTATCAGGTCCAGCAACCTGCAGCTCCGCTGCAGCTTTGGACAGAAGATAGCTTTTGAAGAAGTTGACTGGTAGATCCCACGTGGAAGACCACTTGATGACCTTTCATATATCCTTAAAAAGATCCTGTTCTTTCAGCGATCCGATAAACTTGACATCGTCTACAGTTCATTTCAGTTCAGTTCAGTTCAGTTTGCACAGGACTGTATGTGGCTAACGAGCTAATCGAGCGTCCAGATTTTTTTCGGTGGTATGCCACTTCAAACAATATCTTCACAAATATCTTCTGGTATGAGAGTAATCTGGAATGCAACAGAAAAACTCCCCTCACCAATAGCTGAGAACAAACATTAGTGTGTTCTAAAGACAACATGAGAATCATACCAACTATTGCTTTACGGATAAAAATCAGGAAATAATGAAGGCCACACAGAGTCAAGTCCATTCTTGAAACCCCCTACCGAAGTAGAACAAACAACTTCCTCATTAAGTCGATTCCAGTAATTTACTACCCTTCCACTAAAGAAGAACTTACGAACATTTGACCTAACATGTCGCTTGGCCAGTTTTAATGGGTGACCTCGAGTACCCACAGTTGGTGCCAGAGTGTACAATTCACTGGATGAATATTACTGAAACCTGACATGATTTTGAAGGTTCCAATCAGGTCCCCACGTAGCCTCCTCCTTTTTAGTGAGAAGAGCTCTAGACTCAGCAATCGTTCCTCATACGACTTACCCGATTGCCCAACAATCATACGAGTAGCTTAACGTTGAACACCTACCAGCTTAGCAATATCTTTTTCAAAATAAGGTGACCATACTTGAACGCAATACTCAAGATGTGGTATCACGACCGCTCTGTATAATGGTATGAAAACCTCTGGGGACCTGAAAATAAAACTGATCAAAGGCAAAAAAGCGCGGTGTGCAGCAGCTGCACATCGATCAGTCAATTTAAAGTCCGCTGAAACCTCCATACCTAAGTCACGAACTTTCGGCACCCCATTTATCTCAAGTATGCCATCTGGTCCAGCAAACTCTAGCTTCCTAATGACTTTAGACAAGAGATAGGTTTTAGTGAAGTTTACTGGTAGATCCCATGTAGCAGACCAATTGATGACCTTCATTATGTCTTCAAGAAGATCCTGTTCATCCAGTGATCCCATAAACGTGACGTCATCCCGCAAAACTATAGCAAGGACACTTAAGCGACGCTGCCAAATCATCGATGAAAATGAGGAAAAGTAGCGGTCTTAGTACTGAAACCTGTGGGATTCCACTAACAACTTTTACTTTTGACGAATACATACTGTCTATCCTGACACGGAAGAATCTATTGCCTAAGAAGCCTATTATTCATTTCTTCAGAAGACCATCGATACCCATATAACCAAGTTTGGTTGCAAGCAATCTGTGGTTTACCGAATCAAAAGCCTTGCAAAAGTCCAAGTAAAAATCTTCAACTTGTTGGCCTTTATCTAGCCTCATGGTGACCTCGTTAAGAAAGCATAAGAGGTTTGTTGAGCACGAAAACCGTGCTGAGCAGAGTTCAGCAACGAGTAATCAACTAGATGGCGACAGATCCTATCCCTAATCAGTTTCTCCAGTATTTTACATAAGATGCTAGTATGACTAACAGGTCTGTACTTACAAACTGATGATCGACTGCCACCTTTATGTATTGGAATCACATTAGCCAGCCTCCAAATACTCGGAATATATCCATGTTGCAAGGAAGCGTTAAAAAGACGACCCACAGGTTTTGCTAGTTTTTGCGCCAGGTTCTTTATAATTTGAGGGTAAATTTCGTCTGGGCCAGCAGATTTATGGGAGTTAGTTGATGCAAGATCAAGTTTAACCTCATCATCAGTGTAAGAGACATGTTAGGTGTTAAGTAGCTTTGAAATTCTTTCTTTCCCTTCAACATTCCTTTTATTTTGAACCTAGCTACAAAACCTGAATTTTGTGAAATGGATTTGCTTGTGTTTTATTTTCCTACAGTATTTTGATATAAAACTTTTCTTTTTGTAATTATTTCTGTTATTGTTAATCTTTTCTATACATGCCTTCGGTCGAATGTTCGTTTTAATTTATGGTTTCTGCCATTGTCGGTCATTGTTGCGGAATTTGGTTGCCATTTCGGGCTTCAGTATTTTGCTTGATTTTGGACGCTATTTTGAGTGTCATTTTTGATTGTCACAGAAAGTTTGGACGACATTTTGGTTAATCGATTCTTCTTATTTTTATATCAGGTCGTCTTTTGTTTGAATTAAATTTGATTCTGGAGTATTTGGTTCCATTTTTGCTGTGACGTTTCTATACAATTAAGATTTGTATAGTTATTTTTGTTGTAATTGTTGTTAATTACAGTACCGTAGAATATCTCAATCGTTGTTTTGAATTTGTCGAAATTAGAACTACGCGTAACTCACGTCACAGACAATACAGTACTTAATTTTGGGAGTGCTTAATTTGGAATTTGATTCTTCTCAAACTTGGCGAAAAGTATTCAATTCGTGAATTGCATCAATTCGGTTTCTGTGCTCCAGTTGGATCGTTTCAATCGGATTCGCATCACAACTTATCTGTTGCCCGGTACAGTATTTGTCTCAACCAGAGAAAATACGCATTTTGGTCCGTTCAATTGAAGCTATATTGAGCACATATTGGCGAAGAACTCCCCGATCGTCGTGACATTGAACATTTGACAGTCAATCCCTGTTCACAACTTTGGTGACGTCCCCTTTTATTTTGTGTTCCAAAGTCATTATTGTACATCTATGATGCCTGAACGTTTAGCAAGGTAAGTGCGTGGTTCGGTTAGGTCCCTAAAAGATAGTCGCTATGGTGCCGACGATTTTGAATCTCCATCTGTTGGAAGACATTGACTCGACTGTAACTGTGCACCTTCTAAACGGGCACTTGAATTGGAGCAAGATTTAGCGATTGCTAATGCTACAATCTTGAAATTAACTCATGGCACCTGTCATAAACGAACATCAGGTCTACCTTGTCTTGTGGCCTACTCAGTGTTAGATGAGTTATTGGAAGAGGCCCGACGATTGATTGGCCAGTCAGAAGGCTTCGCGATTCTTGCTTCGTCAATGCATAAATGTCAGGTTGCCCTCACTCTATTGGAGTGCCAGGCCGTTTTGAATGCAAGTGACACTGTGGAGTATATTGAGCATATTTTACCGGCTGTGTTCCAGCAACAGTGGACTGATCTGAAGAACGCTATATACTGCGAGGGATTAGAAATTACTTTACAGCAACTCACAGACTTTGTGTCACGTCGAGCTCTTATTGATTTGGGTCGATTTGGTCAGTTGTGCAAATGTTGCCAAAAGGATTCCATAGCAAGGCATGTTAGCATCGTTGATTGCCAAGAAATGTTTTCTATTGATGTAAATTTGATGGATCTTGACGTTTGTGCTGTCGGTTGTTCTCGAAAAGTCAAGTTACCTGACACTGAATTAGCTCAGTCGGATTTTGTGACTGATTGTCAGGAAATGTTTTTTATTGATGTAAAGATGAAGGATCTTGATGTTTGTGTCGTCGGTTGTGCTCACGAAGCTGAGTTACCTGACAGTAAATTAGCTCAGTCGGATTCTGTGATTGAATTTTCCGACACTAATTCAGATACGATGGAGAGCAAGCCTGGCACACCTGACACCTATTCAACTCCAATGAATAGTAAGCCTTGTTCACATGACACTGAATCAGCCGAAATGGAGGCGACAGATGGTAGCCATGACAATCCATATGACTTGAGTAAAGTGTTCCGTTGTGTACCTTAGGAGCCATTTGTGTTTGGAACTCATGATACACTTATAATATTTTGCAAATTTGATTTGCTAAATTGACGCGAGATGTCGCTGTTTGAGGATGAAATACACAAGGCTCGCTCGGGTTGGATAGCATACATAAGCTTCTTGTAGGAGAGTGGCAGAATCGAAGAACGTGGTGGATCTTAGTCTAGCAAACTTTTCCCCTATAAAAAGCCACATGTGTCCAGTGATGGTGATGCGACGTGGCGTGTGTGACTCGCCACTAAATAAGGTCACTTACTGTATTCTATTGTGCCTTTTTTGCTTTATGGATTGCAGGTTACAGACATATTAGCTAAGTTGATTACACATTTAGACTCCATGGAAGAATTTGATGGGAGGTGTCGAAGACATGTTAGGTGTTAAGTAGCTTTGAAATTCTTTCTTTCCCTTCAACATTCCTTTTATTTTGAACCTAGTTACAAAACCTGAATATTGTGAAATAGATTTTGCTTGTGTTTTATTTTTCTACAGTATTTTGATATAAAACTTTTTTTTTTGTAATTATTTCTGTTATTGTAAATATTTTCTGTACACGCCTTCGGTCAAATGTTCGTTTTAATTTATTGTTTCGGCCATTGTCAGTCATTATTGCGGAATTTGGTTGCCATTTTGGGCTTCAGTATTTTGCTTGATTTTGGACGCTATTTTGCGTGTCATTTTTGATTGTCACAGAAAGTTTGGACGACATTCTGGTAAATCGATTCTTCTTATTTTTTATATCAGGTCGTCTCTTTTTTGAATTGAATTGGATTCTGGAGTATTTGACTCCATTGTTGCTGTGACGTTCCTATACAATTGAGGTTTGTATAGTTATTTTTGTTGTAATTGTTGTTAATTACAGTACCGTAGAATATCTCAATCGTTGTTTTGAATTTGTCGAAATAAGAAACGGGTGGACTACGCGTAACTCACGTTACAGACAATACAATCAGCGAAGGATAACTCCTCAGGTGAAGTAATGATATCAGGCGTTTCGATGACTGGCATGTTAGGCGGATCTATTTGGCGATCAAGCCTCTGAACAGACTGGAATTGTTTGAGAAAGGCCGAAGCTTTTTCTGAATCTGAAACTACTTGGAGTCCGTTTTTCTGCTGAATGTTGCCTATCAAATCGCGCGTTTGGCCTTTGGATTGGGCATCACTATAGTAACGCGTTGGACACTGCTTTAAATTGCGTGCCAACCGTGATTCAAAGTAACGTGTTGCCTTGCGTTGGATTCCCACAGCCTTATTTTTGACCATTTTATACCTTGACCGTTGTGTCTGAGAAGCTTTGTAAGTTTTCCAGGCACGGTCCCACATTCTAATCACTCGTCGCATCGCAGGTGTCCACCACTGTGGCTTGTTGCGTTACTTGACGTGCACCAAGGGTGCAAACCTATCTTGCAACGGTAGACAGACAGTGGTGTATGAGCTGTCAGTTTGTTGCTATATCATCACCTACATATTGAAACAAGATCTTTTTAGCTTCCTCTGAGATGACTTTCCAGTCTATGCGATTAAAATTGCGCCTCGGTTTAGGAGGAGGTTTTCCATACCTGAGTATTATTTGGAATCGGATCACAACGTGATCACTTTTTCCTAGTGGTGTGAGATAATATACCTAGCGAACCATTTCTTCGCTTGAAAAAATAACGAGATCTTGGATCGAAGGTAAGCAGCCCTGGCAGAACCTTGTGGGCTCATTGACATGTTGACTCATGGCTTGCATGTGAGTCCATTCGATGAACTCCTCAGACATCTTATCAGGTGAACAGCACTGGTTCAGCCAAGATATATGTGGTAGGTTAAAATCGCCAACTATTAGAACCTGGGACCCGAGCGTGTGCAGCAAACTGAGATTGTCAAGCAAATTTTGCAAGTCCTGAGGTCCTGATTATACTATCCCAATGGGATGGGAACCCGTTAGCTTACGGATAATCACAGCCAGATTCAACTCCAATGGGAGAAATGTGACGGTAATTCAATGTTATGCGCCCACAAACAATGCTAGCCTTGAGTAGCTGTTTACCACCATGAACGTTCATACTGTACGGTAGTAACAGACACTGAACTCGATCTGGAAGACAGTATATGGGGCAACTTGAAGCTTGAATCAGGTGACAGTTGCATCGTTGGTGTAGTTTACCGTTCACCATCATCATTGGATGCATATAACGAAAAACTCTTGAAAGCAATGCAGTACGCCGGAAAACAGCGCAATTCGCAATTGCTGAATATGGGGGACTTCAATCTGCCTCAACTATATAACCGAGTAGATCATCCACCCCTATCACTAGACTACAAATTTCGCGAACTGTTCGATTACATCCCCTTGTATAATCATGTTTTCGATTATACACGACAACGAAATTTCCAACAGACTTCTGTTCTAGACCTAGTCTTAACCTCCGAAGCCACCGCCGTTGAAAATGTTCAGTATCACTCTCCGCTGGGTCAAAGCGATGTGGTGATTGGTTCGATTAACGATCAATAATACT
>JACCGJ010018948.1:0-15630 GCA_013407085.1 Atriophallophorus winterbourni | reverse complement strand
TTTTGCTGCTATATGCTTTATCACCTTCTTCTAGTCTTATTGTAATACTCTTTCTCTTTGCAGCCACTATACTCCAATTGTGATTTGAATAAAGCCTAGCTTACAGGCAATCATTCTTCTCACTCGTTTGTTTGATTGATCAATCAGTACAATTTATTCAAATCACTATTTGCAAATGGAACGGTTTCTGCGACCTGAGAAATTCAATGCTGACCCAAACGCCTCAGACGCCGCTAAACGTTGGAAACACTGGTTTAACACATTTTCTAATTTTCTCAATGAGCTGAACGAGCTCGAACCAGATAAGCTGAAAGTATTATTCAACTTCGTTTCCTCTGATGTATATGATTTACTTGCGGATTGTACTACATACGCCGAAGCCATTTCCACCTTGGAGGCCTTATATGTTAAACCGAAAAATGAAATTTTCGCTCGACATTTATTGGCGACATGCAAGCAAGAAGACGGTCAATCACTCGACCTATTCACTCATAAACTACGAAACCTTGCCAGGGATTGTAATTTCAATGCTGTCAGTATGGAGCAGTATAAAGATGATGCACTCCGAGATGCCTTTATCAGCGGTATTCAGTCCACTGCAACCCGACAGAGATTGTTAGAACATTCAACACTCAATTTCCAGAAAGCATTCGATACAGCAAGATCACTCGAACTAGCTCTCAAACAATCTGAATCATATGCTAACAGGCTGCCATGCACCAACAATGATATCCCCCTTAACCAAACACAAATACACCCAGATACGCATGTAGAGGTGACTGCCGCCGCGCATACTGCAAAATGTTATTTTTGTGGGTTATCTAGGCATCCAAGACCAAAATGTCCTGCCAGAGAAGTTGTTTGCAAAGGATGTGGAAAAAAGGTCATTTTCAACGAGTTTGTTTGTCATCATCTGACACAAGAAATAACCGTCCATCGACAAGTTCAGTTGTTTCCGCTTTGTTCTGTTCCGCTGCTCCTGTATCCCTGTCTAATGCAATCATTATTGTTTACGTCAAAGGCATCCGACTGCAGGCTCTCATAGATACTGGGAGCTCTGAGAGCTACATAAATTCCTCGGTTGTTCGTAAGAACTCTTGGGAACTAGTTCCGTGTATAAACAAAATAACTCTTGCTAATACCGAACATACGAGTCAAACCGAAGGCATGGTTTACCTACCCATTCGCTACAAGAAATCAGTTTATCCACAATTCAAATTTTCAGTCATGCCTAATCTGTGTGCAGATGTACTGTTTGGACATGACTTTTTGAAAATGCACGAAAAGGTCGAGATCCCGTTCGGAGGCCCCAAACCTTCGCTCTCTATATGTGGACTTATGGCAGCCAAAGTCACACCTCCGTCTCTCTTCGAAAACTTATCTGCTGACTGCAAGCCTATAGCCACTAAATCCAGACGCCACTCTTTTGTCGATGAGCGTTTCATCAGATCGGAGATTGAACAATTGTTGAAAGAAGGTATAATTGAGCCATCATCTTCACCCTGGCGGGCTCAGGTTCTAATTACTACCAGCGAACGTCACAAAAAGCGGTTAGTTATTGATTATAGCCAGACAATTAACAGGTTCACGCAACTTGATGCTTACCCTTTGCCAAGGATCGATCAACTAGTTGAAAATGTCGCTGTTTACAATGTTTTCAGTACTCTAGATCTGCGGAGCGCATATCACCAAATACCCCTACGTGACGGGGATAAACCATTCACCGCATTCGAAGCTGCCGGCAAACTCTACCAATTCCGTCGAATTCCATTTGGTGTGACCAACGGAGTCGCGTGTTTCCAGCGGATCATTGATGAACTAATAATCAAAGAAAAACTATCTGGCACGTTCGCGTACATTGACAATGTCGTCATCTGTGGTCGAGATAAAGCCGATCACGACAGAAACCTATCCAACTTTTTAAAAACTGCAGAAATGTACGGACTAACGTTCAATGATACGAAGAGTATAATTGCCGTGAGTTCTATCAAAATACTCGGTTACGAGGTGTCCAAAGGTATCATCAAACCTGACCAAGACCGCCTGGCCCCTCTAAGAGAATTACCACCACCAGTCGATCTTAAATCTCAACAACGAGCAGTTGGCATGTTTGCCTATTACTCCCATTGGATACCCAGCTTTTCAGACACTATATATCCACTTATCCATAACCGAGTTTTCCCCCTTCCTGAATCTGCGCTTACTGCTTTCAAACAGTTGAAAAGCCGTCTCGAGGATGCCTTGCTAATCACAATCGATCATGCGGTTCCATTGACAGTAGAAACTGATGCATCTGACGTCGCGATCGCCGCAACGCTTAATCAGAGTGGTAGACCAGTAGCTTTCTTCTCACGAACGTTGAATCACAGTGAGCAACACCACTCGGCTATCGAAAAAGAGGCGTGTGCAATCGTTGAAGCTGTCAGGAAATGGAGGCATTATCTTATAAACCACCCATTCAGACTAGTGACAGACCAGCGTTCCGTCTCTTTTATGTATGACAATAGACAGCGTGGTAAAATTAAAAACGACAAGATTCAACGTTGGCGTTTAGAGCTGTCACAATACCAATATGATGTGGTTTACCGACCAGGCCGACAGAATCAAGCAGCGGATGCACTTTCACGTGCCGTATGTGGTTTTGTGGAACCATTAATAAAACTGCGTCAGCTACATGATAACTTATGCCACCCTGGCGTCACCCGCTTCATGCACTTTATTCGAGCGCGAAACTTGCCTTACTCCTTGGATGAGGTCCGTAAAATGACTGCTGATTGTTCTGTCTGTTGTGAAATAAAGCCACAATACTTCAAACCTACAGGCGCCCACTTGATAAAGGCTACCCAGCCTTTCGAAAGACTCAGTCTCGATTTTAAAGGACCACTACCATCAACAAGCCGGAACCGCTACTTGCTAACAATCATCGATGAATATTCCCGCTTCCCGTTCGCTTTTCCTTGCCCTGACATGACATCACAAACTATCATCAATTGCCTTCTGGTAGTTTTCACAACATTTGGCACGCCGGGTTTTATACACTCTGATCGCGGTTCCTCTTTCATGTCAAATGAACTAAGACAATTCCTTCACAACAATGGCATCGCTACTAGCCGTACAACGCCATATAATCCACAGTGCAACGGTCAAGTGGAACGGCTCAATGGCACTTTATGGAAGTCGATTCTACTCACTCTGAAATCCCGTGGTCTCCTTACTGGCCAATGGGAGACGGTCCTTCTAGATGCATTGCACTCAATTCGGTCGCTACTGTGCACCGCGACAAACACCACACCACATGAACGCCTATTCGCATACAATCGTCGGTCAGCGACTGGTACTACCCTTCCTACGTGGCTAACTACACCCGGTATTGTGTTGCTCAAGAAAAATTCCCGTGATTCCAAATACGATACTTGTGTTGATGAAGTTGAATTGTTAGAATGCAACCCGCAGTATGCCCACGTCCGTTTACCTGATGGTCGAGAAGATACAGTTTCAATCCGTCATCTAGCTCCAAAAGGTAACGATTGTTTGCAGGCCACTCGCCCTACTAATTTTGAGCAACACACACCTGTTAATCCTGACGAACATTCTGAAACTCCTGAATTCGGTGGTGATGATTGCGCAAAGTCCCTCGCTCCTCGTTTAACTCAACCTGATGCAACTGAATCGAAACTCGAGGATCATATACAAAAACAACAAAGAGTTCATTCTTACAATTTACGCAACAGACAAGCATGATATTGCACATTTTTGTTTATCACCATACTCTCATTCATATTCGGCGGGGGAGAATGCTATGATTGAATTTTGCTGCTATATGCTTTATCACCTTCTTCTAGTCTTATTGTAATACTCTTTCTCTTTGCAGCCACTATACTCCAATTGTGATTTGAATAAAGCCTAGCTTACAGGCAATCATTCTTCTCACTCGTTTGTTTGATTGATCAATCAGTACTGTAGGTACAGGTCACAAGCCATTCGAGAGGTAGAGACCAAGCAGGGACTCCCGACATCATCCCAACCAGTCGAGCCGGTGATCCTTGCGGATTCATACGCCTCTTCTGGTATACAATGTCCGCGAGGGACAAGGAGACAAGGAGACTGTGTTTGTCTGGCTTCTCACCATTGACCAACATGGTATGAGTAACTCTGAAGATGCCACGAAGACATCACCCAGTATAGCTCAATGGATCATCGAGGCACGAAGCCGCTGACCCAGTCAAGGTCAGTCTCGGCGCAACGGCACAGTGTAATATAATGTGTCAAGTAAATCAGAATAAAAAAGTCCATTTTGGTATTAAAAATATCGAGGTGAGAGAAGTTTATAATAGCTGTATATTTTCTAACAATTTCAACCGAACAAAATATAGGCTAAAATGAGGAATAATAGAATAATGGCAGAGTATGCTTCAGCTATTTAGCAAGGCTGGGTGTAGGAATTTGATGTGTTGTTAAAAGGACCTCTCGTAGCCGGTACACCAGCGAGTGTTCCCGGGTTTTAGTACCTCTAACGATCGGATCCATTGTGAATAATTTAGAGAACGTATGTTAAGGTGCATGCAATGCACCGCAGACATAGACCACACACGAGATCAAAGCAGACAAGTAATCCGAAAAATATGGTTTCATTGCACTATTTTATTTAATCAGCGTTATGACGGATTCGCGAAAGAGACTGCGTTATGTGCCAAGCGCTGTGTCATAGATAAGACCGTAAACCTCCGTCAGTTACTCGAGGAAGTTATTGCGCCCTTGAAGGCGCAGTCAAATCCAGAAAGCTGGAAAAAAGAATGTCAGGCAAATTCAGTCTAAATGCATTGTTTTATGTTTAGACTTTTTAAACAAAGAGCTTATTTGAATAACCTATGTAGGTATAGGCAACCTGAGAGTATCAGTCCACACTACTGACACTATTAGAAGGAAATAATCTCCTAGCTATTTTAGCCGTTGCGCACAGCAGAGGGTTAGTGAAAAAAATAATTCAAACGTGTTCTAATCCACACTTTTACCGACTTTCCAAACCTTCCGTCCGCCTTTCGAACGTTGTGCTTATTGCACAGATTCTGACTACAAATAAATATGATACTTCAAGTGCTTTCTTCGCGGCTGTACACTGTGTTCACAATTGTTAAGTATACCGTTCCCCATGCCAAGCGCCATATACCAAATGGTTCCTTTCTTGATCACTGCCTGTTTATCATGTTTATCAATGACCCAAACATAGAATCACATTCCATTTAGCGTCTGGCGATTTTGAAATTTGGCATCACTAGGTCTGGGCAACCTGACAGTATCTTAGCCCACGTGCAGCCTATGTCTGTGCGGCACTTTGCCTAGATCAGGTTTGTAATGTCATGCATCAGCGGCATGCGAAAACGTTTGTCCGTAGTAAGCACAATGTGTCTTATGAGAATCTCGAAATATTATCCGTTAACTATCGCCTTCAATGTGTACATATTACTTAATTACCGGATCCATCTTCATCTACATCATCATAGACAGTATTACACCGATAAGAATAATTAAATGTTTAACTGCCATACAGTCATGACACGTCAAAAATTCCAAAAAGATGGGAAAGGGTGGGACCCGAAAAGCTATTTAACCAATGGAAGATTAGTTACAGGCACACTGTGATGAGGTGGCTACTCCTCGAAGAAAGTGTTTTGAACGGGTAAAGTGACATCATCATGACGACTTCCTTGCGGTTTTACTGTCACGCATTATAACAAGCTTTCCTCGACACTTCACTTGACAACCGATAAGATTAGTCAAGCACACTCGGAAGATGTTCACAAAAAGACTACAATTGAACACTATTTTACGACGTATCACTAAGGGTGAGAAGCCATTCCGAAATCTCATCTCTTGCACCGCAACCTGGGAGACGGGTCGCACCAACTGCAGCTAGTTTAACAGTGAAAGCCTTCATCTGCTTGAGTCAAGTTATAGTCTAGCCACCCTTACAACGACACCATTTTAAGTTAACAGATGCAAACAAAATCGAGTCCGGAAAACGATCATTTCACATTCGCAATGCGTGGTATAACCAGCGGAGCCTATACATGTTAACTTGTTTTTCAATATCTACGTCAGACAGCAACTGTCGAAAACCAACAGAAGTCCTATTTATTTATTTTCTTAGTGTCCACGTCTCACATCTATACAGTAAAACCGCTCGAACTGAAGCCTTATAGGCTCTGTCATTTGGCTTCAGAGACAAACCTCTTTGGGCCCACAGATAATAACTTGTAACTTGTATGCGACTATCTCCTCCTGGAGGATGAGTCGGATTCAATTTGGGTACAAAGCGGCGTCCCCGACACCACTCGGCTTTTGTTCGAGTCAGCTTCTCTAGCCTTTGCACAACCAAGTGCGACCTGCAAGGCAGCAGGGAGTCGCCAGAAAGAGGTGGTGTGCACCAACCGTCTACCAAACACTGTTCAGGTTTTTCCTCGGGGTTTTTCTCCCGAAGCCTTTCCCGCGATCGGGTATCCCGAAAGGCAGCGGAAGATTAAAATCAGGGTTTTCCTTCCCTTAGATGAAAAGCCCTACCAGGCTAACGAGCTCCATCTGCCCGAAGCAAAATGGTTTTCAGGCGCCAGTCACTCGCCCTCGTCCCTTCTCCTGTTGGTAGAAGCAGTTCCACCGGGATCGGGGAGCCAATCGTTGACACGCCAGAAGCTAAACTGGTTGTCAGAGGCTATTGAGGGACGCGCGCCATATGGGAACATTATAAACAGTGGGAGCGATCCCAACTGCTATCACGGGCTATGAAAACCTTTTGGAAAAGCCCACAATGATAATCCAAACGTTACATTCGACAAACGCTTATCGTAGTCTGGAAATGCCCCCATATGGCATGCGTCTCAAATAGCCTCTGACAACCAAGTCCAGCTTCTGGCCTGCACGAGTGGCTCTCCGAGCCCGGCGGAACTGCTTCTACCAACAGGAGAAGGGGCGAGGGCGAGGGACTGGCGCCTGAAAACCAGTTTGCTTCGGGCAGATGTAGCTCGTTAGCCCGGGAGGGCATTTCATCTAAGGGAAGGAAAACCCTGATTTTAAACCTCCGCTGCCTTGTGGGACACCCGATCGCGGAAAAGGCTTCGGGAGAAAACCCTGAGTAAAAACCTGGAACAGAGTCTGGTAGACGACCTCTTTCTGGCAACTCCCTGCTGCCTTGCAGGACGCACTTGGTGTGCAAAGGCTAGTGAAGCTGACTCGAACGAACAGCCCCCGAGTAGGTTGCTGGGGACGCGCGTTGGGAACCCAAATCCCAAGGAATCTTACTTGAAGCAGCACTCATCTCAAGGAGAAGATAGTCGCACAAAGTAAAGTAAGTAAGTAAAGGTGAAGATGAAAATTCTCCATGCATTACTAGTAAAGAAATTAACCAAATAAGTTAAATAACCCACTATCGTAAGCAACCGGATCTTGACCTATTCCGCCCACCTAATCGACTTCTTATTCGCTTCCCTCAGAGTACTCACACATTTTGATGCTCTTTCTTCCACATCTTGCAGCAGGCTACTCGATTACCGCTTCCAAGAAATCGGTTCTCAAAAAACATACCCCAGAAAGACCCTCAGAATGTCTTCGGTGGCGATCAATATGGGATTATCGGTAATAAAAACGAAACGATCATGTCTAAGTTAAAAAATTAAAAAATTAAGAAGCTACAAAACTTAAGACTGTACAAATCACTGCATCATCATCATCAAGGACAGCAATACACCGGTAGCACTTATGTATGAAAGCACAAGCCTGATCCAGGCAAAGTGCCGTACAGTCAGAGACTGCACGTGGGCTAACATACTGTCATGTTGCCCAGGCCTAGACAGTTATAAGAAAGAAAATAGAAATGGTAGTGAGACTCCAGCCTGTTTCGGCATGCAGCTCACCACCGATGGCCAATCAATTTAGCACGGTGTTAGCCGCACAGCACATAAGTACTGTACGATTGCACATCCGTGCATATATTTTGGCATGTATATTGGGATGTATGAAAGCACAAGCCTGATCCAGGCAAAGTGCCGTACAGTCAGAGACTGCACGTGGGCTAACTGGGCTTAACTGCCATACAACCATGAAACAAATCACTGCAAATTCTACCTTTCGCCATTCACCCGCTTGAGTCCCTAGTAAGTTCAATTTCGGTGTTGTTTGCATTTGAATTTTAAACTCCATTATTTCTGATAGGAGAGAAACCTCCAAATGTGCATTATATAATAGTTGACCGTTTACATAAAACATCTTTTTCCCCTAGAATTTTTGGCGGCCAAGCTTTGTTGTCCAATCTTCGCTGCAATTGTCTGAACTTATAGAAGACAGTTGCTGACGAAAATATCGTAATCGCGAAAATCGACAACGTGGAATGTGAAAGGTTTCAGTATAAATCTCTAATCGAGGATCAGTTCAAATGCCTCATATTTGTTGCTGGTCTATCCTCTCACAATGATTCGCATGCGGTTGATGTCCAAACCGGACCAAAATTTAAATGACTGTTCAAGATCTAACCATTGAGGGTCGACGTCTGCGGAATCTTAAGCACGATACTGCGATGGTGCAGCAATCAACTCAACCAACAACTTCGGTCCGAAAGATGAAATAAACCTCAACTTCACATTCAAGAAAGTATCGACACCATGTTGTTCGTGCGGTGAATGGCAGTTCAAACGGTTTTGTTTATTGAAAAAGCACAATTGCCATACACGCAATGACAGAGGTTGCAATGAAGGATTCTCTGCTCCGAATGTTCCTATCAGTAGACAGAAATGCGTAGTTACGCATTTGGGGCCGAACACATCGGTATGAACGTACAAAATCGATGGTTGTAGCGTTTTATATACGATACTAATTAAGTTGAAAAGGAGGTCGAGTTTGATTGGAGTAAGCAACCCTTGACTATTCTAAGAATGAGTGTACAATAGCTGAAACGTAAATAAGAAGAGTTTACTTAAAGGCATAAAGAAAGTACACAACAAACAAACAGCAATCATGACATTCATCCGGGCTTTCATGCTGGATGAGAACAACACAGAAAAAATCAAGCTTCTCGAGTTCTCAAACTGTACATGCGGATTCGTTGTTGTCGTTCTAAAATTTGAGGATAACATGGGGAGTGAGTTTCAGTGGGTTTCACACATAACGGGTTATTTAGATCAGCATTATCTTCTTGAACATCCGACTGATCATGCTGTTCGGTTAGTACTGGAGAATCAGACGTTATAGGCGAAATCAGCTTTGAATTTCTGACCGCTGGGGCTAGACGTTCTAGAGACACGGTTCCAGTTTTGCTATCTTGATGAGCAATGTGTGCAATTTGTGGGTTGTGGTTCCAAAGGTTGTCATAGCCGGGGGTGGCAGTAGGAATAAGCACCCACTGTTTATAAAATGCTCCCATATGGCGCGCTTCTCAAATAGCCTCTGACAGCTTCTGGCCTGCACGAGTGGCTCCCCGATCCCGGTGGAACTGCTTCTAGCAACAGGAGAAGGGGCGAGGGCGAGTGACTGGCGCCTGAAAACCAGTTTACTTCGGGCAGATGTGGATTGTTAGCCTGGGAGGGCATTTCATCTAAGGGAAGGAAACCCTGATTTTAAACCTCCGCTGCCTTGCGGGATACCCGATAGCCGCAAAGGCTTCGGGAGAAAACCCTGAGGAAAAACCTGGAACAGAGTCTGGTAGACGGTTAGTTGGTGCGCATCAACTCTTTCTGGCAAATCCCTGCTGCCTTGCATGTCACACTTGGTTGTGCAAATGCTAGAGAAGCTGACACGAACAAAAGCCGAGTGGTACTGGAGACGCCGCTTTGTACCTAAATCTTCAATGAAGCCGACCCATCCTCCAGGAGGAGATAGTCGCACACAAGTACAAGTAAAACTGAGTGGGTTGTACGCCGATAGTTCTACTTCCTCCACCGAGTTTTAGTATTTAGAAGGCCGGTTGCATCGCGGCAAAAGAACAGGACCCGGTGTCGTCAGTCAAGAGGTAAGGATGTGCCTACGGTAGAACGCCGAGCATACTGGAACAAGCGTTCATGCGGGGTGCGATTGATCGATGTGTATAGTAATGAGCGTATAGTAGGCAGTGATTCAGGTAAGACAAGTTCCCAACGACTTAAAGGTAAATCACGGGTTTTTAATGCTAGGCGTAATGCCATCCAAACCGTACAGTTGAGGCGTTCAACCTGACCGTTTCCTTGTGGTTTGTAGGCTGCAGTGTAACTCATAGCGACGCCGTTGTCGAGCAGAAAACTTTTGATTTTGGAAGACATAAAGGATTGCCCTCTGTTTCAATGAATGTACGCTGGCATCCCAAATAGACGGAAGAGTTTTGTAAGCCATTCAATTGCAGTGACTGATGATAAATCGGTACAGGCAGAGGCAAACGGAAACAATGAGAATTCATCAATTAATGTAAGCAGGCAGCGGTTGCGTGATGTAGAAGTTAACGGACCTTTAAAATATATAGTTAAAAACTCAAATGGTTGCGTGGCTTTAAGTAGATTCCCAGATGATTTGAAAAATCTTGGTTCTAGTTCTGAACATACTTTGCAGTTGAATATGACGCGTTTGCCATCATCGATTGAGTGTGGGAGTTTTTGCAACGAAATGGAACATACGGGTGATCCCTGAATGGCAAAATGAGTTATGCTGTTCTTCGAGGTGATCCCCACTCGAAGTTGCCGCAGACACGTTACGGGCAAAATGTCAACGACTTGATTTTCCATACCGCGTCGATATATGATATCATACTTGTACTCAGTAACAGACGATAACAGATTTCGAATATTGTAGGCAATGAAGCGAAGCTTACACGTCTGGTATGAAGAGGTTTTGCGCTATATATATCTAACCCTCATCTGCCCTCGATAGGAAAACAGAGCTCTGGTATATTTACCGCTAACTACAGGTAAGCAACGTCTCCTGGAAAAAAGCTCAACACATGTCTACTGGGACACGATCCTTGCGTCAAGCGTACTTGCACGGATGTGCAATCGTACAGTACTTCGGTGCTGTGCGGCTAACACCGTGCTAAATTGATTGGCCACGGGTAATGAGCTGCAGGCTGAAACACGCTGGAGTCTCCTACAATCTTTCTCTCTATTTCTCACATCTGTCTAGGCCTCGGCAACCTGACAGTAATATCGCCCACGTGCAGTCTCTGACTGTGCGGCACTTTGCCTGGATCAGGCTTGTGCTTTCATATATACTAAATCATAGATACGATTATAGAGTCGTAGATTTAAATACATATTAGGAATACCGTCGTATTCGATAACTTCTGATCACGTTTTTTGTTATTGGGTAGGAATTCGTCTTAGGTATGAAAACAAAGCATGATCCAGGCAACGTGCCCGCACAGTTCAGACTGCACGTGGACATCAGGTAGCACGGTACACTACTTCGCAAGAGATCTTCTAGAACTTATTACCTCTCATCCGTTGTACCAGCACGTATTGGACCAATCTCGTTTTAGTGAAAGCTAGGCTGCATCAACTTTTGATCTTTTTTACTAATGAAGAGCACATGATATTCAACATGGCTACATATATCCACCACTATGTAAAAGTGACCATATAATCATATGTTTTGCATCATCATCATCATGAAGCATAAGTCTGGAGCCAGACAAAGTGCCAAGCAATATGAAGCAGGAAATGCAGATAGGAAAGCGAGTGAAAAATGGAAAGCAGTCAAGCGGAATATGCAAAAGTAAATGCGCAAAAAGCAGCTTGTTTTTGTGGTTTCACTGCATTTGATTTTGTGATTTTTTTATTTGTTTTTATGTTTTTTCATCCAATAATACTGGATTAAAAAAATTATGACACAGAATAAAATACACTGCCACCACTCACCTCAGTTTGCAGCCATATCTCGTAAGGTATCCGGCAAACTATTATGTGGAGCTTTTGGACCCCACTAAGGCAAACAAATACGCCCAACTAAGCCTAGCGCTACGGTGAGTTTCTTCATCCCAACGCACCATGTCATGGACTGGCCACCCGATCGTTTCTCCCAGATTCTGCTAGGCTCTGCGAATAAGACGCGGGACGGTAAACGGTGAGAAGGCATTCTTAATACATGTCCCAACCATCGCAAACGAGCAAGCATCAGCATTTCTCTCAGTCCTGCCACCCGCTTGCATACATCTATATTTGTAACGCGATGCTGCTACCGAAGGCGAGCATTCCTACGCAGGCAACGGGTGTTAAAACATAAAGCCGACGGACATCTTCCGCTCGGACCAGGTTTAGCATCCATAAAGTAGTGTAGCACGCAACACTGCGTTGTACACTCGGCCTTTAGAATGGAGTGAAACATTGCGTCGATGCCACAAGTGGCGAAGGTCAGCAAACGCTGCACGCGCTTTGCAAACACGATGTAAGATCTCGTCCTCGACACAACCGCCAAACGAGATACAACTGCCACGGTAAACCGCGTGAGGGTGTAGTTCAAACGCGAGTCAGGCCCGCTTTAAGGCCTTTGAATCCCATTCTGACGTTTTTATCACTTTTATCCCACTGTACAAAATATACTGTGGTTATTTGAAGCTGTGCTTATTTTACCATAAATACACTATTGAGGTATTGAACTATATGCTCAGTATGCGCTTACTTTTAGAAATTAATGAAACGCATACCCGAGGACATAGATACAAACTGGAGTGCTCAAGAATTGACTAAATCTCACACCTCGTGTGTTTTGAGAGGTGCGTTATTAAACAGTGGAACTCACTTCCGGACAATATTGTGCACTGCAATGCGTTGAAGGATTTCACAACGAATTTGGATGAATACATTGGAAACTTGTTTTTGCGAAGAACTTACTTGTGACAACTCGTGGTGATTTATCTTAACTTTCGTTGTATGTTTGCATGAAACTCCGATGAGACTATATAGAACTTTTGTTATCCTATTGTTTCTAATAAATGATTCTGATTCTTTACTCTATAACAGTGGTTCTTAACCTTTTTGCTGGTACCGAACCCTACAAGTTCCATACAGGCATTCATCGAACCCTTCGTAGTTGGAAAAAACCCACTTCAGGCTACCAATCACGAGACCAAAACATAAGCAATAAAATCGACGATCATCAAACTGTGCCAGCGACATGTAACCAACTCGACCTCATTGCCAAGTGCCTGGACCAGCCGAACGCAACAATGGTCACGGCCGGCCCACCTGATAGGACGAATCTCGACACGCAGAATTGTCCCAAAGTCACCTGCAAATCATGTGAAAAACCGGTGAGTCCCATGGCGCGTAAAGTAATAACGTGTTTTCTGGATGGACCGAAACATCTGAAGATTACGTTCTTGACCAGCGCTATGGCCGAAATAGTAAGGTCGGAATGGAAAAAAGGAAAACGAACACTACCCAAGGATGTTAGACCCACCCAACCCCAATGTCAAACCGTCGAACCCCAGAAAAGGATTCACCGAACCCCTGGGGTTCGATCGAACCCAGGTTAAGAACCACTGCTCTATAATGATGCCATTTTTGCCCTTTATATGACACGGTCTGTCCTCTTCTTCTTGATAGGCGACAGAGGGTCAAGCCCTTGTGAGCCGCATCTCTTTCTATCAGCAACATAGTCCAGGAGAACCCTAGTTAAAGAAATCCTGTCCAGTGTTGTACAGCTTCCCAGTGATTGCACGCAGTACATTATCCACTAGTTGATGGAACTGGTTTTCAAACCTTGTTGCAATAACCTCTTCCGGAATCGCATTCCGCAAGTTAATAGTTCTTGTTGAGAGCGTGAATCCGTGTCAGGTGTAGTTCTTCATGATTGGAGCTTTAGAACACGTCCACGGGCTCTTGAGCCCGCCACGAAAGAATATCTCGCGCAGCTCATCACTATAGACTGACAGTATGTATGTATGAAAGCACAAGCCTGATCCAGGCAAAGTGCCGTACAGTCAGAGACTGCACGTGGACTAAGATACTGTCAGGTTGCACAGGCCTAGACAGATATAAGAAAGAAAATAGAAATGGTAGTGAGACTCCAGCTTGTTTCACCATGCAGCACACTACCTCTGGCCAATCAATTTAGCACTGTGTTAGCCGCACAGCACAAAGTACTGCACGATTGCACATCCGTCTCCCAGTAACGTTTAACGAGTTAGCAGCAATTTGTAGCGCGCACACCGAGTACTGAGCGACATGAGGTTGAGGAGTAGAACTCACTCCACATAAGGAATTGATTTCAATCCTTCTACTCTTTTCGTCGCACACCATTGCAATTTTTTAAGCTGGTCACGTTCTCCTTTAGTTTGTGGAAAGGTTGCTGGTAAACAATATTTTAAAACTGGTCTCACGTATGGGGAATAAAGAATACGAAACATTTGTGGAGTAATCACAAAGAACGACCAACTAATAGCCAATCATGCGCGGTTTGCGGCAGCAGTTATTTTGTTCGTATAATCCTTGGATATAAGTGACCGGGTCCCAATTGTACCCAGCTCGCGTTAAATTTCAACCCTTCTCATTTGATGATCCCCGAGGAAGCATGTACCTTCAGGAGTGTTAATAGATGCAGCTCACCACACATTTCTCTTCTTCGCAGCGCTATTTGCATGCACTACATATTCGAAGTAAACTTAAAAGCTTGGCTAGGTTGCTGATTACGGCATTTCTCGACTTGTATGAATGTCTTCCGCGAATCCATGGAATGTAAACAAAAATCTCCCATTCCCAATATATGAAAAGAGGCATTAGCGTGTTGCGAAGACAACATGGAATTTATGCCACATTTTTATTCACGGATAAAAATCGGGTAATATACAAGTTCAAGTTGCACAGGGTTTAAGCATGCTAAAAGCTAATCGTGCGCCCAGATTTCCTTCGACGGTATGCGGTTGAGCAACCGGCATTTCGATATTGAGTACACAGTTCGTACGGTTCGCGCGTTCTTTTCTAAAGCGTATCTCTACTGTTGGTTCCTAAGATCTTAACGTCAGCAAAAAGGGATCAACATGAACACAAACAGGATGCCAGGTCGTTTACAAAATAAGAAAAAGTAGTGGACCAAGCACTGAGACTTGAAGCACTCCAATGAGTATCACCGATTCCTCTTAGCACCTCTGCATTTCTAACGTGGTTAGTACGACTGGTTAAGAAGCTGTTTAACCATCGATGTAGTTCACCTGTGACGCCAAATCCTTAGCTTATGCAGGTTGCCATCATCCAGCACTGACGTACCTTTTCTTATCTTAAAGAGCATAGTCATGAAAAGCTTTCAAGTTAACCTTTTCTTTTTTGGCAAGTCTGGATTTGAAGTCCCTTTTAACTTTCCTTTGCAGCGCAACAGCTGAATTTCTGGTCTGTATGTACTGCAGTATAGATCTGTGAGATCTACAAAATTTGTAAAACCTCCAGCTATGGCCACGACATCTGATAGCCCTACGAATAGACGCGCTCCACCAGGGGTTTTTTCCTGTACTTGTAAAAGGTGCCCTCTTATAATATTCCACCTGATTTCTACACTAGTTTCTAATTCGTCTGGTTCCCAAATTAGATCCATTGCCTGAGTTTGTAGTTAGACGATTTCCATGCGACCAAATTTGCGGGACATCTTTACTTGGTAATTAGGGTGCACTAAAGTCCAGTCTGAAAGAATTACAGC
>JACCGJ010018947.1:0-31715 GCA_013407085.1 Atriophallophorus winterbourni | reverse complement strand
ATCATGAACAAAAGAATGTTTGTAATTAATCGACGCGAGCAGTTGATTGGTCACGTTTCGCTTCTGACACTGAAGCGTCGTCAGACTAAGGGTGTCAGTACGAACAGACATCAAGCTTGGATTCCATTCACATGATCAATCCGAAACTGATTAAGGAGTACACAGTTCACGGCGGTTCTCCGCTCATTAAGTTAGACGGACGAGATCAATTTCAACTGACGCACCACCACCCCTGTGTACCGCATAATCCCTCAATTGTTTTCCTCTTGGCTAGTGTGAGGGATCGATTAACTCGATTGAGTATTTGGTGCGCACACTTGGGGTCACGCACGTTAATGTTTATCCGCTGCAGAACTGGACGCCAAATTGTGGAGATATCAACCCCATCCACCTTCGTGACTGCATTCTTACCAGCATTGTTATCTCAACCGCCTCAGCGTGACGTTGTTCCATGTATGGTTTTACCCCTCGCTTTATCACTTCCACGTTATTAAGATCAACGCTGTGGCCTGTGTGGAGCACGTGTTCAGCTGGTTCTGAACCTCTTATCAGTGATTGATATTCACCGGAATTGAGTGGCTGCTTACCGACTCGATTTTTATCTGGCTCTTGTTTCTTCATAATATTGGCTAAATAGTTGCGTACTGCGCCTGCCAGAGTTTTCTGTAGCTGAATCATGTTAATTCTTCTCATGGAATTATATCTTCATCCATTAAAACATTTGCACTTAGTGAGAAGTTTAGGCCTTTTTCCAACAATCTTAGTTTGATCTGCAATACTGGTATATCTGATAAGTTCATCACTTTGAAATATTATTTAGCGCTGTACTGATAACTGCTCCTGACCGAACAGGGAATCATAATCATGAACAAAAGAATGTTTGTAATTAATCGGCGCGAGCAGTTGATTGGTCACGTTTTGCTTCTGACACAGATGCTTCGTCAGACTAAGGGTGTCAGTACGAACAGACATCAAGCTTGGATTCCATTCACATGATCAATCCGAAACTGATTAAGGAGTACACGGTTCACGGCGGTTCTCCGCTCATTAAGTTAGACGGACGAGATCAATTTCAACTGACGCACCACCACCCCTATGTACCGCATAATCCCTTATTTGTTTTCCACATGGCTAGAGTGAGAGATAGATTAGCTCGATTCAGTACTCGATGCGCACACTTGGGGTCACGCACGCTAATGTTTATCCGCTGCAGAACTGGACGCCAAATTGTGGAGATATCAACCCCATCCACCTTCGTGACTGCATTCTTACCAGCATTGTTATCTCAACCGCCTCAGCGTGAAGTTGTTCCATGTATGGTTTTAACCCTCGCTTTAACACTTTCACGTTATTAAGATCAACGCTGTGGCCTGTGTGGAGCACGTGTTCAGCTGGTTCTGAACCTCTTATCAGTGATTGATATTCACCGGAATTGCGTGGCTGCTCACCGATTCGATTTTTTTCTGACGTTTGTTTCTTCATAATATTGGCTAAATAGTTGCGTACTGCGCCTGCCTCAGTTTGCGGTAGAAGAATAAGGTCAATTCTACGCATGGAATCACATCTTCATCCTTTAAAGCGTTTGCCCTTTGTGTGAAGTTCAAGCTTTTTCCAACAATCTCTGTTTGATCTGCGTGACTGGCCTATCTGGTAAGTTCATCACTTTGAAATAATATTTAGCGCTGTACTGATAACTGCTCCTGACCGAACAGGGAATCATAATCATGAACAAAAGAATGTTTGTAATTAATCGGCGCGAGCAGTTGATTGGTCACGTTTTGCTTCTGACACAGATGCTTCGTCAGACTAAGGGTGTCAGTACGAACAGACATCAAGCTTGGATTCCATTCACATGATCAATCCGAAACTGATTAAGGAGTACACAGTTCACGGCGGTTCTCCGCTCATTAAGTTAGACGGACGAGATCAATTTCAACTGACGCACCACCACCCCTATGTACCGCAGAATCCCTTATTTGTTTTCCTCTTGGCTAGAGTGAGAGATAGATTAGCTCGATTCAGTACTCGATGCGCACACTTGGGGTCACGCACGCTAATGTTTATCCGCTGCAGAACTGGACACCAAATTGTGGAGATATCAACCCCATCCACCTTCGTGACTGCATTCTTACCAGCATTGTTATCTCAACCGCCTCAGCGTGAAGTTGTTCCATGTATGGTTTTACCCCTTGCTTTATCACTTCCACGTTATTAAGATCAACGCTGTGGCCTGTGTGGAGAACGTGTTCAGCTGGTTCTGAACCTCTTATCAGTGATTGATATTCACCGGAATTGCGTGGCTGCTCACCGATTCGATTTTTTTCTGACTTTTGTTTCTTCATAATATTGGCTAAATAGTTGCGTACTGCGCCTGCCTCAGTTTGCGGTAGCAGAATAAGGTCAATTCTACGCATGGAATCACATCTTCATCTTTTAAAGCGTTTGCACTTAGTGTGAAGTTTAAACCTTTTTCCAACAATCTTTGTTTGATCTGCGTGACTGGCCTATCTGATAAGTTCATCACTTTGAAATAAGTATTTAGCGCTGTATGATTACTGCTCCTTGACCGAACAGGGAAATCATAATCATGAACAAAAGAATGTTTGGAATTAATATCGGCGCGAGCAGTTGATTTGGTCCACTTTTTGACTTCTGACACAGATGCCCCCTTCCGTAAACTAGGGTGTCAGTAGAACAGACATCAATCTGGGATTCCATTCACAGATCAATGCCGAAACTGAATTAAGGAGTACACAGTTCAACGGCTGTTCCCGCTCATAAGTAGACGGACGAGATCATTTCAACTGACGCACCACCACCCCTAATGTACCGCAATAATCCCGTATTTGTTTTCCTCTTGGCTAGAGTGAGAGAGTAGTTAGCTCGATCAGTACTCGAGCGCACACGTTGGGGTCCGCACGGCTAATGTTTATCCGCTGCAGACTGGACGCCAATTGTGGAGATATCAACCCCATCCACCTTCGTGACTGCATTCTTACAAGCATTGTTATCTCAACCACCTCAGCGTGAAGTTGTTCCATGTATGGTTTTACCCCTTGCTTTATCACTTCCACGTTATTAAGATCAACGCTGTGGCCTGTGTGGAGCACGTGTTCAGCTGGTTGTGAACCTCTTATCAGTGATTGATATTCACCGGAATTGCGTGGCTGCTCACCGATTCGATTTTTTTCTGACTTTTGTTTCTTCATAATATTGGCTAAATAGTTGCGTACTGCGCCTGCCTCAGTTTGCGGTAGAAGAATAAGGTCAATTCTACGCATGGAATCACATCTTCATCTTTTAAAGCGTTTGCATTTAGTGTGAAGTTTAAGCCTTTTTCCAACAATCTTTGTTTGATCTGCGTGACTGGCCTATCTGATAAGTTCATCACTTTGAAATAATATTTAGCGCTGTACTGATAACTGCTCCTGACCGAACAGGGAATCATAATCATGAACAAAAGAATGTTTGTAATTAATCGGCGCGAGCATTTGATTGGTCACGTTTTGCTTCTGACACAGATGCTTCGTCAGACTGAGGGTGTCAGTACGAACAGACATCAAGCTTGGATTCCATTCACATGATCAATCCGAAACTGATTAAGGAGTACACAGTTCACGGCGGTTCTCCGCTCATTAAGTTAGACAGACGAGATCAATCTCAACTGACGCACCACCACCACTATGTACCGCATAATCCCTTATTTGTTTTCCTCTTGGCTAGAGTGAGAGGTAGATTAGCTCGATTCAGTATTCGACGCGCACACTTGTGGTCACGCACGCTAATGTTTTTCCGCTGCAGAACTGGACGCCAAATTGTGGAGATATCAACCCCATCCACCTTCATGACTGCATTCTTACCAGCATTGTTATCTCAACCGCCTCAGCGTGAAGTTGTTCCATGTATGGTTTTACCCCTTGCTTTGTCACTTCCACGTTATTAAGATCAACGCTGTGGCCTGTGTGGAGCAAGTGTTCAGCTGGTTCTGAACCTCTTATCAGTGATTGATATTCACCGGAATTGCGTGGCTGCTCACCGATTCGATTTTTTTCTGACTTTTGTTTCTTCATAATATTGGCTAAATAAGTGCGTACTGCGCATGCCTCAGTTTGCGGTAGAAGAATAAGGTCAATTCTACGCATGGAATCACATCTTCATCCTTTAAAGCCTTTTCACTTAGTGTGAAGTTCAAACCTTTTTCCAACAATCTTTGTTTGATCTGCGTGACTGGCCTATCTGATAAGTTCATCACTTTGAAATAATATTTAGCGCTTCACTGATAACTACTCCTGACCGAACAGGAAATCATACTGATGAACAAAAGAATGTTTGTAATTAATCGGCGCGAGCAGTTGATTGGTCACGTTTCGCTTCTGACACAGAAGCTTCGTCAGACTAAAGGTGTCAGTACGAACAGACATCAAGCTTGGATTCCATTCACATGATCAATCCGAAACTGATTAAGGAGTACACAGTTCACGGCGGTTCTCCGCTCATTAAGTTAGACAGACGAGATCAATCTCAACTGACGCACCACCACCACTATGTACCGCATAATCCCTTATTTGTTTTCCTCTTGGCTAGAGTGAGAGATAGATTAGCTCGATTCAGTATTCGACGCGCACACTTGGGGTCACGCACGCTAATGTTTATCCGCTGCAGAACTGGACGCCAAATTGTGGAGATATCAACCCCATCCACCTTCGTGACTGCATTCTTACCAGCATTGTTATCTCAACCGCCTCAGCGTGAAGTTGTTCCATGTATGGTTTTACCCCTTGCTTTATCACTTCCACGTTATTAAGATCAACGCTGTGGCCTGTGTGGAGCACGTGTTCAGCTGGTTCTAAACCTCTTATCAGTGATTGATATTCACCGGAATTGCGTGGCTGCTTACCGATTCTGGGGGGGAAGGGAGATTTTTTTCTGACGTTGTTTTCTTCTAATATTGGCTAAATAGTTTGCGTACTGCGCCTGCTCATTTTGGGTAGAAGATAAGGTCAATCTACGCATTGAATCCATTCTATCCTTTAAAGCGTTTTGCCCTTAGTGTTGAAGTTCAACTTTTTCCACATCTTTGTTTTTAATGATCTGTTCGTGACTGGCCTATCTGATAAGTTCATCACTTTAAAATAATATTTAGCGCTGTACTGATAACTGCTCCTGACCGAACAGGGAATCATAATCATGAACAAAAGAATGTTTGTAATTAATCGGCGCGGGCAGTTGATTGGTCACGTTTTGCTTCTGACACAGATGCTTCGTCAGACTAAGGGTGTCAGTACGAACAGACATCAAGCTTGGATTCCATTCACATGATCAATCCGAAACTGATTAAGGAGTACACAGTTCACGGCGGTTCTCCGCTCATTAAGTTAGACAGACGAGATCAATCTCAACTGACGCACCACCACCACTATGTACCGCATAATCCCTTATTTGTTTTCCTCTTGGCTAGAGTGAGAGGTAGATTAGCTCGATTCAGTATTCGACGCGCACACTTGTGGTCACGCACGCTAATGTTTTTCCGCTGCAGAACTGGACGCCAAATTGTGGAGATATCAACCCCATCCACCTTCATGACTGCATTCTTACCAGCATTGTTATCTCAACCGCCTCAGCGTGAAGTTGTTCCATGTATGGTTTTACCCCTTGCTTTATCACTTCCACGTTATTAAGATCAACGCTGTGGCCTGTGTGGAGCACGTGTTCAGCTGGTTCTGAACCTCTTATCAGTGATTGATATTCACCGGAATTGCGTGGCTGCTTACCGATTCGATTTTTTCTCTGGCTTTTGTTTCTTCATAATATAGGCTAAATAGTTGCTTACTGCGCTGGCCTCAGTTTGCGGTAGCAGAATAAGGTCAATTCTACGCATGGAATCACATCTTCATCTTTTAAAGCCTTTGCACTTAGTGTGAAGTTTAAGCCTTTTTCCAACAATCTTTGTTTGATCTGCGTGACTGGCCTATCTGATAAGTTCATCAATTTGAAATAATATTTAGCGCTGTACTGATAACTGCTCCTGACCGAACAGGGAATCATAATCATGAACAAAAGAATGTTTGTAATTAATCGGCGCGAGCAGTTGATTGGTCACGTTTTGCTTCTGACACAGATGCTTCGTCAGACTAAGGGTGTCAGTACGAACAGACATCAAGCTTGGATTCCATTCACATGACCAATCCAAAAGTGACGTAGAACTAAACAGTTCACGGCGGTTCTCCGCGCATTAAGTTAGACAGGCGAAATCAATATCAACTGATGCACCACCACCCCTATGTGCCGCATAATCCCTCAATTGTTTTCCTCTTGGCTAGTGTGAGAGATCGATTAGCTCGATTGAGTACTCGGTGCGCACACTTGGGGTCACGCACGTTGATGTTTATCCGCTGCAGAACTGGACGCCAAATTGTGGCGATATCAACCCCATCCACCTTCGTGACTGCATTCTCACCAGCATTGTTATCTCAACCGCCTCAGCATGAAGTTGTTCCATGTATGGTTTTACCCCTCGCTTTATCACTTCCACGTTATTAAGATCAACGCTGTGGCCTGTGTGGAGCACGTGTTCAGCTGGTTCTGAACCTCTTATCAGTGATTGATATTCACCGGAATTGCGTGGCTGCTTACCGATTCGATTTTTTCTCTGGCTTTTGTTTCTTCATAATATTGGCTAAATAGTTGCTTACTGCGCCTGCTTCAGTTTGCGGTAGCAGAATAAGGTCAATTCTACGCATGGAATCACATCTTCATCCTTTAAAGCCTTTGCACTTAGTGTGAAGTTTAAGCATTTTTCCAACAATCTTTGTTTGATCTGCGGTACTGGCCTATCTGATAAGTTCATCACTTTGAAATAATATTTAGCGCTGTACTGATAACTGCTCCTGACCGAACAGGGAATCATAATCATGAACAAAAGAATGTTTGTAATTAATCGGCGCGAGCAGTTGATTGGTCACGTTTTGCTTCTGACACAGATGCTTCGTCAGACTAAGGGTGTCAGTACGAACAGACATCAAGCTTGGATTCCGTTCACATGATCAATCCGAAACTGATTAAGGAGTACACAGTTCACGGCGGTTCTCCGCTCATTAAGTTAGACGGACGAGATCAATTTCAACTGACGCACCACCACCCCTATGTACCGCATAATCCCTTATTTGTTTTCCTCTTGGCTAGAGTGAGAGATAGATTAGCTCGATTCAGTACTCGATGCGCACACTTGGGGTCACGCACGCTAATGTTTATCCGCTGCAGAACTGGACGCCAAATTGTGGAGATATCAACCCCATCCACCTTAGTGACTGCATTCTTACCAGCATTGTTATCTCAACCGCCTCAGCGTGAAGTTGTTCCATGTATGGTTTTACCCCTTGCTTTATCACTTCCACGTTATTAAGATCAACGCTGTGGCCTGTGTGGAGCACGTGTTCAGCTGGTTGTGAACCTCTTATCAGTGATTGATATTCACCGGAATTGCGTGGCTGCTCACCGATTCGATTTTTTTCGGACTTTTGTTTCTTCATAATATTGGCTAAATAGTTGCGTACTGCGCTTGCCTCAGTTTGCGGTCGAAGAATAAGGTCAATTCTACGCATGGAATCACATCTTCATCTTTTAAAGCGTTTGCACTTAGTGTGAAGTTTAAGCCTTTTTCCAACAATCTTTGTTTGATCTGCGTGACTGGCCTATCTGATAAGTTCATCACTTTGAAATAATATTTAGCGCTGTACTGATAACTGCTCCTGACCGAACAGGGAATCATAATCATGAACAAAAGAATGTTTGTAATTAATCGGCGCGAGCAGTTGATTGGTCACGTTTCGCTTCTGATACAGATGCTTCGTCAGACTATGGGTGTCAGTACTAACAGATATCAAGCGTGGATTCCATTCACATGACCAATCCAAAACTGACTAAGAACTACACAGGTCACGGCGGTACTTCGCTCATTAAGTTAGACAGGCGAGATCAGTATCAACTGTTGCACCACCACCACTATGTGCGGCATAATCCTTTGATTGTTTTCCTCTTGGCTAGTGTGAGAGATCGATTAGCTCGATTGAGTACTCAGTGCGCACACTTGGGGTCACGCACGTTAATGTTTATCCGCTGCAGAACTGGACGCCAAATTGTGGAGATATCAACCCCATCCACCTTAGTGACTGCATTCTTAACAGCATTGTTACCTCAACCGCCTCAGCGTGAAGTTGTTCCATGTATGGTTTCACCCCTCGCTTTATCACTTCCACGTTATTAAGATCAACGCTGTGGCCTGTGTGGAGAACGTGTTCAGCTGGTTCTGAACCTCTTATCATTGATTGATATTCACCGGAATTGCGTGGCTGCTTACCGATTCGATTTTTTTCTGGTTTTTGTTTCTTCATAATATTGGCTAAATAGTTGCGTACTGCGCCTGCCTCAGTTTGCGGTAGCAGAATAAGGTCAATTCTACGCATGGAATCACATCTTCATCATTTAAAGCCTTTGCACTTAGTGTGAAGTTTAAGCCTTTTTCTAACAATCATTGTTTGATCTGCGTGACTGGCCTATCTGATACATTCATCACTTTGAAATAATATTCAGCGCTGTACTGATAACTGCTCCTGACCGAACAGGGAATCATAATCATGAACAAAAGAATGTTTGTAATTAATCGGCGCGAGCAGTTGATTGGTCACGTTTCGCTTCTGACACAGAAGCTTCGTCAGACTAAGGGTGTCAGTACGAACAGACATCAAGCTTGGATTCCATTCACATGACCAATCCTAAACTGACTAAGAACTACACAGGTCACGGCGGTTCTCCGCTCATTAACTTAGACAGGTGAGATCAATATCGACTGACGCACCACCACACCTACGTGCCGCATTATCCCTCAATTGTTTTCGTCTCGACTGGTGTGATAGACCGATTAGCTCGACTGAGTACTCGGTGCGCACACTTGGGGTCACGCACGTTATTGATTATCCGCTGCAGCACCGGACGCCAGATTGTGGAAATATCAACCCCATCCACTTAGTGACTGTTGGATCCTTTCACCTTCCAACATCTATTTGTAATATTTCATGTGAATTTTGAAATCCAAACACTTTCCATTTTGTTCTTGTTTCTTTCTGCACTTTTGTTTTACTCTTTCTCTTTGAATAATTTGACTCCATTTTATCTGCGCCATTTCCCGTTTGGACTCGTGTGCGTAACGTGATACGCGCTCAATATTGTTTTTGACATTGATCCGGATTTTTACCCGGTTGACCCCAATATTTGAGGTATGTTTTTACTATATTTTGATTGCTTCAATACAGTACCGCATTTATAGACAAATCCGCTTTGGGTTCTGATATACCTCTGGGATTTTGCGCGTCACTCAACTTGGGACGTTTCATTGATTGTCAAATACAATCAAAAGTGGCTGCATTCTTACCAACATTGTTATCTCAACAACCTCAGCGTGAAGTTGTTCCATGTATGGTTTTACCCCTCGCTTTATCACTTCCACGTTATCATTATTAACGCTGTGGCCTTCGTGGAGCACGTGTTCAGCTAGTTTTGAACTTCTTATCAGTGATTGATATTCACCGGAATTGCGTGACTGCTTACCAATTCGATTTTTTCTGTCTTTTGTTTCTTCATAATATTGCCTATATAGTTGCAAAATGCGCCTGCCTGAGTTTTCTGTAGCTGATTTAAGGTCAATTCTGCGCATGAAACCACATCTTCAGCCTTTAAAGCAGTGGTTCTTAACCTTTTTGGTGGTACCGAACCTTACAAGTTCCGTACATGCATTCATCGAACCTTTCGTAGTTGGAAAAATAACATGTTTTTTGTTCCAATTCAAAAGATTTGTATATAACTATATACTGTATAAGTGCACAAACGGTCTCGTGCATCATTTGCACACAAAATCACTGTGTTGAAAGGAAAAAAACCAACTCAACATGAATTTCGCAAATAAACAAACACGAAATGAATATTTACCGCAAATCAATGTGACCGTTGTTCTTGCCGCACAGCGACAATTTCAGGAATACGTGGCTTCGTCTTGGCAAGTGCCACTCTCATACCATTTTCGCAACAAAGTTTGTTCCTTTTTTTGGTTTTTATGTTTACCATCATCAAAAAGGACTGCTCGTAAAGATATGTTGTAACAAGCGGTATGAGAATCTCGAGGGCTTTCTTAGCAATAAGAGCGTACGCAACGACTTGGTGACACCAAAACGTTGAGAGCTTTGTTGTTCTGAAGAGTTGCTGTTGAACCTGGCTCTCCTGCAGTTCAGTGATTTCGTCCAGGTATTCATCATTGACATCTGCTGTCGCAACACTAAACTTGAACGCCTGTCTCACCCATGCTGGATGAGATTCTGGTGGGGAAGTATCCGTCGAGAGACTTTGCGAGTTCATCCAAGTGCATTGCAATTGCTCATACATTGAGAACGCTGACTCCCATCACGTTCCGTTATACACGTGAATCCATACTGAACGTATTCCTCCGACCACTTCCTTTTTGTGCTCGACATTGTTAGTATCGAGGGTTTGAAGTATTAAAAGGTAGAACACAAATCACGTACGACCAGGACAGTCACAAGTCGATTACTGATTGACCCGAGCTACCTGCAGCAGTCAACACAGATATCAAGGCCAAGCGATGTGGCGTGATCAGCTGCAACCAATAATAGTCAAGCAGATCGTGACGTCACGTCGGCGTAAATATCACAGGTTGCCCACGTGCACAAACTTTTCCCAATCGTTAACTATTCTACGGTTTTGCTTTCATTGCAAAGATCGCGTTGAGCTACGCATTTTGATAACTGTTTCTGCATTCTACCTTGTGTGATTAACGAGCTATAGTGGATTATTTGCAAAACGACGAAATCACGAGTTCCGAAGCAACCACATCGACCTGCCGACCAAACGCCCACCACTCAGCCGAACAACCCACTTCAGGCTACTAACGCGTTTAACCGCATTGCGAGATCCAACATACAGACAATAAAATCGATCGATCAAACTGTGACAGCGACATGTAACCATCTTGACCTCATTGCCAAGTGCCTGGTCCCGGCGAACGCAACAATGGTCACGGCCGGCCCAGCTGATAAGACGAATCTCGACACGCAGAATTGTCCCGAAGTCACGTGCAAATCGTGTGAAAAACCGGCGAGTCCCATGGCGCGTAAAGTAATAACGTGTTTTCTGTGTATGGGTAAATCCATGGTAAATCGTCGAACTCCAGGAAACGACTCACCGAATCCCTAGGGTTCGATCGAACCCAGGTTAAGAACCACTGCTTTAAAGCCTTTGCACTTAGTGTGAACTTTAAGCCTTTTTACAGTAATCTTTGTTTGATCTGCGTGAGTGGCCTATCTGATAAGTTCATCACTTTGAAAAAATATTTAACGCTGTACTGAAAAATGTTCCTCGCCGATCAAGGAATCATAATCACGAGCAAAAGAAAGTTTGTATTGAATCGGAGCGAGCAGTTGATTGGTCACATTTCGCTTCTGACACAGAAGCTTCGTCAAACTAAAGGTTTCGGTACGAAAAAACATTAAGCTTGGATTCCATTCACATTTCTATTCCCAAAATGACTAAGAACTACACAGGTCACGGCGGTTTTCCGCTCATTAAATTAAACAGTCGAGATCAATATCAACTGACGCACCACCACCCCTAGATTTAACTGTTCAGTGCCGTGCGGTCGCATTATTTTGAGCTCCTGATTATCAGGATATACTGTTCTTAAACTTACACTTACGTGGACATATTATACGTTGTTGGACTCCTCTCGAAGTCGGCTTTCTGGATATACCACTCTCGTAGCGGTATTCGATAATACGAGCAAATTGGGATTTATCGTGATTTTCCCATATTGGATCTACGCGTGCAACTCTGTTAATACTCTTCAAGTCCTCAAAGGGATTAACGTCATCGGAAAGATCTTATTCTTCGCCGTCGACTGGTCATACTTTCAACATCGTGCGATCAACTACCGAAGAGTATCACCGGATTAAATTCTGATTTTGCTCTTTTTCGTGAACACTGAATTTTTTGTCGCGCACACTATATTCATCATCGATCGCTCGACAGAGCCAATGCTTGTGCACAAACCACTGAACAGTGCTGCTCATAACCTTGACCGGATGACCCCAAAACGAAAACAAAGCGCACCGGGCTGCATGTGTGCGGTTTGCCGAAAGTCGGTAAGTCCTAAGGCAAAGTCTGTCACATGTTACGATTGTTTGTCGAAAGTTCATGCTAAATGCGACAAATCGCTGACCTCGGATTTAGTATCGATTATTAATGGAGATAATTGCCCTGGTGGTGTGTAAGGGATGGGGATGTGAGCACCACAATATATTGCCCTGGTGTTTGTTATGTTTGTCTGGTTTGCAAGGCCAAATCAACACCGTCAGCCTCGGCGACGAAAACCCCTGAATATGATATTGAGATGCGTCTAAATGGAATGGAATCCAGTATCAAAAACTAAATGAACTGATAATAAACGTCATAAAGACACCGTCGTTACCCGACTTAGAGGTTACTGCCGAAGAGCCGGTAGATAATCCATCATACTCGAGCAGGCCAACATTTGCCCAGATAACCGCGCAGATGGTGACTAAAACGGGGAGGCGTTCGTTGGGATCAGTGACTCCTCGACTTAACGGAAACGAAAAAGGACTCAAAAAACCACTGCTACTAAAACGACTGACTCACATTATAAAACAAAATCCGCGGGTGTAAGCCTTAGCGTTATATGTACTAACGTGACAGAGTCGCAGGAAACGCTGTTTGAAGCTAAGCAAAAACATGACTTAGCTGAGTGGTATAAACTCTGCAGTCTGATGAGCATGGCCGCAGTTACTCCTTCATCAGTAGTTCGATTAAACCGCCACCTGAATTCCCCTCACAAGGATGATCCTCGCCTTTTAAGAATAACGCTGCAATCTGCGGAGGACGTGGAAAACGTACTCTTAAATGCTTACATTCTTAGAGGTGTTCCAGAGACTACATGTCGTATCCATGCAGACTTACCATGGTGGGAGCGAAAGTCATCGCAGAAATCTCGTGGAGAATGTAATCCGAGAAGTATTGTAATTCTAGGTGTTCCGGAAGATGCTGCTGACGTACCTTCTCAAGAAAAGTCTGAGCACGACCACAAACAATGGAAATATCTAGCCGAAACAATTGGTATTAAAAATGCCATACTTGTGGATGCTTTTAGGATACCGCGGTCTTCCAACTATAAAGGGCAAGGTCCTAGCCCTTTAAAGCTAACCTTCTTCACAACCGAAATGACGGATACTATCAAACGTGAATGGAAAGCTAATAGAAAAAACCTACCACAAAACGTCATGTTGAGCTTGCCCAAGGTAATAGCCGGAAGCAAGTTAACGGATGGTACTGACCCACAAACGCCTAGTGATGAGGTTCAACCTGAATGTCATGCGATAGCTCCAAAAAACTTGAGTATTCCGACTCTAACCGAGTCGGCCCTCTAATACCTTTTCATGATTTGAACACCACGAACTTTATAAGATGTTTATATACAAATGCACAAAGCCTTCCGAACAAATTAGCTGAGCTAACCGAGATATGTTCGCGCTACTCACCTGACATTATCGCCATTACAGAAACATCGAGAGAGATGCGGTGGTGGTGTTGCTCTTTATTACCATAATAGACTCCAGTGCCATCCAATAGACAAGACAGAATTCACGCTCGAGGATACAATTTGGTGCACTTTAACACTGATGTCTGGTGAAGTCTGCATTATTGGTGTGGTCTACCGGCCCCCTTCATCTACGGAATCGTACAACGAAAGGTTGATCCAAGTGCTTCAGCGCTTGACTCGCACACAGCAAGCAACGACACTTATTATGGGTGATTTTAATCTGTCCACCCTTTATCTCAGGGACGATCACTCCCCACAAACACCAGAATACCGATTTAGAGAGGTACTAGATTCAATCCCGTTATACAACCATGTTCACGAATGCACCCGGAGGAGAGGTTCTGACCGCCCCTCTGTCTTGGATTTGGTGTTAACGTCGGAGGAACAATCTATCGAAGCGATCGAATTCCAGGCTCCACTGGGTCTTAGCGACCATTCAGTGCTTATGTTCGACTATGTTTGCAGTACTCAGCAATCGCTTACTCCGAATGGGGTGGTTCGACGGGTAGATAAATTGGCCCTGAGTAAATCGCTCGTGCAGATTCCGCACTTTCAGACGGACAATATAACCCCTGACTCGCAATGGAACGAGCTTGTAGGTTTTCTGAAAATGAAGATAGACGAGAACTTGCAGATCGTTCAGAAAAGGTGCGTCGATGAACTTCGTTTTGTTGTCCGCAGCAGAACAAAAAAGTGGATAGCACTGAAGCGAGCAGCGTGGGTGCAGCATAAAGCCAACACTACTTCTACTTCTTGGCAACATTTTCGTATGTTACGCAACAAAGTGACTGCGCTTATTCGAGAGGATAAGGAAGCGCACCAATTGATGCTCCTGTCGAAAATGGAACGCAACCCAAAGTTATTATACAAAATCATGAACGCGAAAGCAAAAGTCAAACCAGGTATTTTTCCCATCCAGAATGGCGAAAAACTAACTGAAACAGCGTTAGAAACCGCAAATGCTCTGGCAATTTACTATTCTAAGGTGTTCGTGCCAAAGGTTTTAGTGGAACGTTCTGAGTATTCAATTGAAACAGGAATCGAAACGTTGTGCGATATTTCGATAAATCCAATGATTGTTGCAAGTCATTTGCTCAAACTAAAGGTAAGAAAATCCCCAGGAGCGGATGGCATCACACCGGATGTGCTCAGGTTCTGTCACCGTCAGCTTTGTGAACCGCTCTCCAGCCTGTTTAACTATTCGTTGCTTAAGGGAGTTGTACCGAAAGATTGGAAGTCTGGCGTGATAACACCTATCTTCAAAGGCGGTTGCCGATCTGACGCTGCAAATTATCGTCCCGTCACACTTTTACCTGTTATTGCTAAACTCATGGAACGTATAGTCTCGGAAAGAATAGTTGCACACTTCGAATCGCATAATTTGTTTTCGCCAGCGCAGCATGGATTTCGATCACACCGATCTTGTCTCACAAATCTTCTCCTCACGTTAGACGACTGGACAAAGGAGATGGATAAAAGATCTTGCATCCACGTCTGTTACCTAGACATTTCGAAAGCTTTTGACAGAGTCAATCATCATTTGCTTCTTCAAAAACTGATGCGCTTAGGAATATGTGATCCACTCCTCTCATGGTTGTGCGACTATCTGTCAGATCGCGACGCCCGAGTAAAAGTTAACGGAGCGCTATCCCAAACGTTCAAAACCACCAGTGGAGTCCCACAAGGGTCTGTGCTAGGCCCGCTCCTCTTTCTGTTGTACATAAATGATTTACCCCCCCTCATATCGTCCAAAATGGTCCTGTTCGCGGATGATATGAAAATTTGGACGCCAATAAGTTCTGCAGAGGATTGTGAGAAACTGCAAACGGATTTGGACAGCGTGTCGAATTGGGCGGCCATGAATGACATGTCATTCAACATACAGAAATGTAAGATGCTCCATCTTGGCAAGAATGTTCCTTGGACATATCGATTGGGAACTGAAAACCTAGCATGGAGCTCGTTAGAAAAAGATCTTGGAGTGTGGATTAGCGGGAACCTGAAGAGCACAGCGCACTGTCAGAACATATATCGACGAGCAAACAGATTGTTAGGTATCTTTCGAAGAATATTTGGAAGATTCTCTCTGGTAACGTTACCAAGGATAATGAATGTCTACCTTCGCCCTACGATGGAGTATGCGGTAGAGGTGTGGGCTCCTTGGCTGCGAAAGGATATTGCTCTCTTCGATAAAATCTATCACAGAGCAACAAAGTTAGTGATGGGTCTTCGCAATGTTCCGTACACCGAAAGATTGCGACGTCTGGGTCTATGCGATTTTACCCAAAGGAGGATACGACGCGATATTATTCTGACTTATAGAATTGTGTCTACCGAAGGACATCCACTAAAACACTTGCTTGATGTATGTGATGGAAAAGTAACACGCGGACATACCTTATCCCTTTACGTCCCAAGTTCTCGTATTGACTGTCGGCGCCATTTTTTCGCCATACGTGCTATATTTCTTTGGAATTCCCTACCCCAACATGTGGTGGACTCTCCTTGCCTGGCGGCGTTTAAAGTGAAATTGGACTTACATATGCAAAAGAATAACATTCGTGAGCCTTACATTTGATATTCACTATTGCTTTTATACTATTGTATTTTTCTGTTTTATTCATACCGTCATCCTGTGGTGTTGTAAAGTATTAACTTTTTTAACCATAAATCTTTGAATTTGAATTTGAATTTGAATTTATAATCTCTCAATTGTTTTCGTCTTGTCTGGTGTTAGAGACCGAATAGCTCGACTGAGAACTCGGTGCGCACACTTGGACTCACGCAGGTTATTGATTATCCGCAGCAGCACTTGACGCCAGATTGTGGAGATATCAACCCAATCAACCTTAGTGACTGCATTCTTACCAGCATTGTAATCTCAACAGCCTCAGCGTGAAGTTGTCCCATGTATGGCTTTACCCTTCGCTTTATCACTTCCACGTGATCAATATCAACGCTGTGGCCTGTTTGGAGCACGTGTTTAGCTGGTTCTAAACCTCTTATCAGTGATTGATATTCACCGGAATTGCGTTGCTGCTTACCGATTCGATTATTTTCTGTCTTTCAATTCTTCATAATATTGTCTATAAAATTTCAAAGTGCGCATTCCTGAGTTCTCGGTAGCTGATTTAAGGTCAATACTATGCATGAAATCATATTTTCAGCCTTTAAAGCCTTTGCACTTAGTGTGAAGTTTAAGCCTTTTTCCAACAATCTTTGTTTGATCTATGTGACTTGCCTTCGGAAAAGGTCAACACTTTGAAATTATACTTAGCGCTGTACTGAAAAATATTCCTGACCGATCAGGGAATCATAATCATGAACAAAAGAAAGTTTGTAATGAATCGGTGCGAGCAGTTGATTGGTCATGTTTCGCTTCTGACACAAAAGCTTTGTCAGACTAAGGTTGTCAGGACTAACAGACATCAAGCTTGGATTCCATTCACATGACCAATCCTAAATTGAGTAAGAACTACCCATGCAACGGTGGGTTCTCTGGTTTTTTGTTTAGACAGTCGAGATCAATATTAACTGACGCACCACCACACCTACGTTCTGCATAATCTCTCAATTGTTTTGGTCCTCGCTGGTGTGAAAGATTGATTAGCTCAGATCTCAGAACTCAGAAAAGTTTATGGTAGAAAATGCAGTAAGCTTAGCAGTAACCATCGGATGACAAGGTATATGGAATATATAAAAAACAAAAAATATCTTAAAAATCAATAGGGACAGTCACATACCGCATGGTTGTCATAATTTCATCGAGTTTGGAAGCGAAAACTTCAACTGATTCTGAGCGTGTGAGTTCTTCAGGCAAATATTTCCAAGTGAAACAAATTCATACCGAGAAAAAATTACGACGACAATCGAGAATGCGGAATAATTAAAGCATTTGAATGTGTTTGTGTTCGAGCAAGGCCATTGGTATTTAGCAAGTGTTTAAGGGGATGGTTTTCAGTATGCAGGATTTTGAATGTAAACATGAGGTCACTACGTATCCGTCGTTGGGTAAAATCGTGTAGGTTTAATTTTAACATTCGCACTGTGAAAGGCAAATTTCTGTACCGTGAGACCAACTTTGTAGCACGGTGATAATCCTGTCGAGTAGTTCGATATCGTTCCTCAGCCATGGTGCCCAGGCTTGGATGGAATATTCCATAACAGGACGTATATACGTATTAATTACCCGGGGTAGGGTTTCGGGCGAAAAATACGGAATATTGTTTTGAGAAGACTCAAGATGCGGCAAGCTTTATTGTACACCATCCGGCAATGATGTCCAGGCTTAAGGTTAAACGAAACCCAGACACCGAAATCATTTTCTGTGGTGGTCCAGACGAGATCTTGCGTGCCAAGCTCATACGTGTGGTGCAGAGAATTTCCAAGCTGCAGCATTTTACCTTTCGCGGGGTTGAATGGTAACTCATTTAACTGGGACCAACGAAATAAGGTGCACAGATCCCGTTGTAATGCCATACAGTCATTAACAGTAATGAGACGTTTCCATATTTTAATATAATCGGCAAATAATATCAAGTTGCATCCAATATCCTATACTATATCGTTCAAATACACCAAGAATAGAAGAGTTCCAAGCACCGAGACTTGCGGAACTCCACTCGTGACGTCTATTTTTCTAGATAGGGTGCTGCCAACGCGAGCTTGGACGTGTCTATCAGTAAGATAGTCCCTTATCTAATTCAGCAATATTCCCGTAATTCCATAAGATTCGCGCTTTTTACTTAAGATTTCATGGTTGACTCTAACGAAAGCTTTGGAAATATCGATGTAGCAAGCATGTACAGCCTCACCTTCGTCTAGTGCCTTGGTCCAATCCTCGAACGTTGTAAGAAGGTTAGATAAACAGCAACGATCTCTTCGAAAACCGTGTTGTGCTGCGGTCAAAATATTTTGGTTTTCAAAATGTTCTCTTATGCGCGCAGTCACAATACGTTCCATTAATTTATAGATCACCGGAAGTAACGTTAGCGGTCTATAGTTTGCTGTGTCTGAACGGCTATTGCCTTTATAAATAGGAGTTATCATCCATGCTTTCTATTGCGGTGGTTTTAATATTCACTCATTAATCAGGCCAAATCATCTCAATTCCCCGGTAGACAATTACTCGAAAAACCATAAACGCTTTAATTGTCGTTGTAGCAATTACACAGTCTTCCTCTGTTTACTCTCGAACAGAATGTTTTTTAAATGACATCATGGATTAATCAATATGGACCAAACAGAACTAACCACCAATACGGAAAGCGATTCATACACGATGAACGCTTACGAGAGTATAAATAATGAAAGTTTGAATACTGATATTATTATTATTTAATCGGCTAATTAAATTGTCTCAGAAATGTAATAATCAGAACCAGAGGAATTAAACATAAGCTGCATTTTTATTGATAGTCCATCATTAACCATCATCGAATTCCTTTCTGTTATTAACCAGTGGATGGAATATGTCAGAGCTTTCAAAGATTTATAATAAAATCCTTTACAATTTTTCACTAACAATGGTGGAGCTTTGTTGAAAATGTCAAATAAAATTGAAATACAAGCAGACGTTCACTCATAATAATTTCTCTCTCTCAAGCGATCGGTATTTAAATAAAACTATTCGTTGTAGTTAAAACATCTCAAACATCAACCATAACATGACGATTTTAACTTCACCGTTATCTTGAGGAATCTGATCACAGTGTCACTTATTCCAAGATTTATTCATAGATAATATGCGGGTAAAAGCCAAAAAAGATGTACATCGCATCGAAAGATAAAAGTCTTATATCCAACAGTGGCATACAAGCGTAAATTGTTTTCCATTCTTCCACAGTGTCAAGCGCATACCGGTCCTGACCATCTCTCCCTAATTAATGAGGGCAAAAAGAACGAAAACGGTTTTTGGGGTGTGTGTTCGTGACGGAAGTGCATGGAAATGAACATTTTGATCATAAAATATCGTAAGTAGCAATATCAAGCATCAAATCATACTTTTCTTTGTGTGCATCAAGCGATTTTTTAAGCGTTAGTGGTATGGACTAGTACTGTGTGAGTAGGTTAACTGTTACAGAAAATACATATTTGTCGCAGGTCAACCTGTTATGCAGTTGATAGAGTTTAAACGGGTAACTACACAGTTGTGTGAGAGAGATGTAGAATATTTCAGCAAAGATAAAATTACTTGAGTAAGTACTCTAAATCTGGAATCTATTTCCCAACAATGTTGACTGCATTGTGCCTAATATAAGTTTCGATGCGCGTTTCGCATGAATAATTAGGAAAATAAAAAACAGCTTGTAACTGAATGCTATATTTTTTACAATAGATGTATCGTCAAAGATCCAAGCGATCCCATACTTGTATGGCATATTCAATATTCAGACGAATTTAGGTTAAAATAAATTTACAAGCGAACACAGAGCTCTCGAGTGAACACCCAAGTTTATTCACCTTCGTTCACAGAAAATCGATTATGCACTGATTTTTCTAAGTCAGACAGAAATATATGTGTGTTATGGATGCAAAAGAGCATTTTTTAAATGAAACTCACTTGCAACTTTTCAAGGGTGTCAGTACGAACAGACATCAAGCTTGGATTTCATTCACATCACCAATCCGAAACTGACTAAGAACTACAGAGGTCAGGGCGATTCTCCGCTCAATAAGTTAGACAGTCGAGATAACCACCACACCTACGTGCCGCATAATCCCTCAATTGTTTTGATCTTGACTGGTGTGTGAGACCGATTAGCTCGATTGAGTACTCGGTGCGCATACTTGGGGTCAAACAGGTTAATGTTTATCCGCTGCTGAACCGGACGCCAGATTTTGAAGATATCAGATCCATCCACCTGAGAGACTGCAGTCTTACCAGCAATGATATATCGATTGCCTCAGCGTGATGTTGTTCCATGTATGGTTTTAGCCATCGCTTTAACACGTCCACGACATCAAGATCAACACTGTGGCCTGTGTGGAGCACGTCATCAGCTAGTTCTGAATATCTTATCTGTGATTGATATTCACTAGAATTGATTCGATTTTTTCTGGCTTTTTTTCATCATAATACTGGCTATATATTATCGTAGTGAGTCTGCCCGAGTTTTCAGTAGGTGATTTAAGGTAGATTCGACGCATATAATCTTATTATATTTGTTTGATCGGCGTGAGTGGCCTATCTGATGAGGTTATAACTTTGAAATAATATTTAGCGCTGTACTAAAAAAGGTTCCTGACCGAGCAAGTATTCATGAACATGAAAAAAGGAAGTTTGTAACGAATCCGTACGAGCAGTTGATTGGTCACGTTTCGTTCCTGACACTGAAGCTTCTTTAGACTAAGGGTGTCAGAACGAACAGACAACAAGCTTGGATTCAATTCACAGGACCAATCCATGCAACGGTGGGTTCTCTGTTCATTAGCTTAGGCAGGCGAGATTTATATCAACTAACGCACCAGCACCCCTACGTGCCGCATACTCCTCAAAAGATTTGGCCTTGTCTGGTGTCTAAGAAAGATTAGCTCGATTGAGTACTCGGTGTGCATACTTGGGGTCACACAGGTTAATGTTTATCCTCTGCAGAACCGGACGCCAGATTGTGGAGATATAAGTCTTGTGATGCGTCTGTCAGCATGAATACTCTTTGTCTAATCAGAATGCCGTAGCTGTCAGTGTATCTGTTTCTGTATTCTATTTCACATGAATGATTCATATGTTTGTTGACTTGTAGTGAATACACATCTATAGCTCTTTTCTTGATTTTTCTACATAATGACGAAGATGATCTACAAGAAATCGTCGGATAGATCTGACAACGCCCGTTTTAGCGACTTTAATGTTCGACCATCACCACTGAGAATGGAAGGTGATGAAATTTTGGCAGAGAGCTAGAAACTGTGGAGGCAACAGTTTAGCGACATTCGGACGTTGGCAATCTTGACAACTCACTCAGGTGAATGGGGTTGATATCTCCACAATCTGGCGTCGGTGCTGCAGCGGATTATCATTAACGGCCGTGACCCCAAGTGTGCGCATGAGTACTCAGTCGAGTTAATAGGTCTCTCACACCAGCCAAGACGAAAACAATTGAGGGATTATGCAACATGTAGGGGCGGTGGTGCGTCAGTTGATTTTGATCTCGCCTGTCTAACTTAATGAGCGGAGAACCGCCGTGACCTGTGTAGTTCTTAGTCATTTTAGGAATGGAAATATGAATAAAAAATCCAAGCTCAATGTTTTTTCGTACCGAAACCCTTAGTTTGACGAAGCGTCTGTGCCGGAAGCGAAATGTGACCAATCAACTGCTCGCGCCGATTCATTACAATTATAATTTTGTTCATGATTATGATTCCCTGATCGGTCAGGAACATTTTCCAGTACAACGCTATATATTATTTCAAAGTGATGAACTTATCAGATAGGCGACTCACGCAGATCAAACAAAGATTGTTTGAAAATGGCTTAATCTTCACACTAAGTGCTAAAGCTATAAAGGCTGAAGATATGGTTTCATGCGTAGAATTGACCATAAATCAGCTCCCAAAAACTTAGGCAGGCGCATTTCGCAACTATATAGCCTATATTATGAAGAATTAAAAGACAGAAAAAAATCGAATCGGTAAGCAGCCATGCAATTTCGGTGAATATTAATCAATGATAATAGGTTTCGAACCAGATAAACACGTGCTCCACGCAGGACACAGCGTTGATCTTGATAACGTGGATGTGATGAAGCGAGGGGTAAAACAATACATGGAACAACTTCACGCTGAGACGGTTGAAATATAAATGCTGGTAAGAATGCACTCACTGAGGTGGGTGCGGCTTGTATCTACACAATCTGGCGTCCGTTGCTGCAGCGGATAATCAATAACCTGCGTGGCCCCAAGTGTGCGCACCGAGTTCTCAGTCGAGCTAATCGGTCTCTAACACCAGCCAGGACGAAAACAATTGAGAGATTATGCGGCACGTAGGTGTGGTGGTACGTCAGTTGATATTGATCTTGCCTGTTTGATTTATGAGCGGAAAACCGCCGTGACTTGTGTAGTTCTTAGTCATTTTAGGATTGGAAATGTGAATTTTAATCCAAGTTCAATGATTTTCGTACCGACACCCTTAGTTTGACTAAGCTTCTGTGTCAGAAGCGAAACGTGTCCAATCAACTGCTAGCGCCGATTCATTACAAACATTCTTTTGTTCATGATTATGATTACTTGATTGGTCAGGAACATTTTACATTACAGCGCTAAATATTATTTCGAAGTGATGAACTTATCAGATAGGCGACTCACGCAGATCAAACAAAGATTGTTGGAAAATGGCTTAATCTTCACACTAATTGCAAAGGCTATTAAGGCTGAAGATATGGTTTCATGCGTAGAATTGACCTTACATCAGCTACCGAAAACTCAGGCAAGCGCATTTCGCAACTAGATGAAGAAACAAATCCAGAAAAAATCGAATCGGTAAGCAGCTACGCAATTCCGGTGAATATCAATCACTGGTAAGATATTCAGAACTAGCTGAACACGTGCTCGACGCAGGCCACATCGTTGATCTTGATCACGTGAATGTGATACCGCGAGATGTAAAACAATACTTGGAACAACTTCACGCTGAGTCTGTTGAGATAACAATGCTGGTAAGATTGCAATCACTAAGGTGAATGGGGTTGATATCTCCACAACCTGGTGTCCGGTGCTGCAGCGGATGATCAATAACGTGCGTGACCATAAGTATGCGCACCGAGTACTCAATCCAGCTAATCGGTCAATCACACCAGACAAGACGAAAACAATTGAGGGATTATGCGACAAGTAGGTTGTGTGGTGCGTCAGTTCATATTGATCTCGCCTGTCTAATTTAATGAGCGGAGAACCGCCGTGACCTGTGTAGTTCTTAGTTATTTTAAGATTTGAAATTTGAAAGGAATCCAATTTTAATATCTTTTCGTAACGACACCCTTATTCTTAAGAAGCTTCTGTGTCGGAAGCGAAGCGTGACCAATCAACTGCTCGCTCCGATTCAATACAAACTTTCTTTTGCTCGTGATTATGATTCCTTGATCGGCGAGGAACATTTTTCTGTACAGCGTTAAATATTTTTTCAAAGTGATGAACTTATCAGATAGGCCACTCACGCAGATCAAACAAAGATTACTGTAAAAAGGCTTAAAGTTCACACTAAGTGCAAAGGCTTTAAAGCAGTGGTTCTTAACCTGGGTTCGATCGAACCCTAGGGATTCGGTGAGTCGTTTCCTGGAGTTCGACGATTTACCATGGATTTACCCATACACAGAAAACACGTTATTACTTTACGCGCCATGGGACTCGCCGGTTTTTCACATGATTTGCACGTGACTTCGGGCCTGTCTGCCCAAAACATCCCTGGTTCGCAAAAAGATACGAAGCCAAAGCCACCTGCTCATCCGAATCATCAGCGAAAACCTTTAGGTTCAAAACCAAAAGTCATCGTGCAAAACACTCCCAAAGTGGACACTATTGGTATTCAATCTAAGGTAGTTGAGACGTCCAGCAACCAGCGAAAGCGCCAAACACAGAGTGTACATTCAGTCCATGGACTAAGTGTGATTTGCACCAACGTAAAGGAGACGAGTGCCACCTTACTAGGGGACAGGCTAAAGCACGATAAAGAAGAATGGAAAAGGTTGTGCAAAAACATGGACTTGGAGCCAGTTGAACCACTATCATTGATACGACTAAGTCGTAAACCTACTTCTTCAAATCTGGACCAGCCAAGATTGCTTAGAATCACGGTTCGTTCTGAAAGGGATCTTGAAAACATCTTACTATCCGCTTTTCTCCTGCGTAAGGAGCGTTCGGAGACTACTGCAAGGATCTTTGCTGATGTGCCCTGGTGGGAAAGGGCCCGAAAGGACCAGCAACAAAACAAAACGAAACAGAGGGATGATCGAAGTATAATCCTTTTGGGAGTTCCAGAAGCTGATGAAGCAACTGATAAAGCGGTGCAGCGCAAACACGATCAGTTACAATGGAGATTCCTCAGTGATATACTTGGTTTGCATGATGTAGCTGTGACGGACACGTTCCGCATCCCCAAATCTACGAATTATAAGGGCATCGGTCCTAAGCCCTTAAAATAACGTTCTTGCGTAATGATATGTTGAACACGGTCAAAACTCGTTGGGAAAATGGCCGCAGAATAATCCCGCGAGAAATTAGACTAGGTGCATCGAAACACCATATTGGAAAGTTAGACGCACCACCAAGTTCAATAGAAACACTACCAAGTCAATCAGTTGTTGACGTGTCAGAAACAATTTCAGCCGATACGATAGATCACTGTGTTCCAACAGTACAACCCCAAAACGATCAAGCATCCCTGCAAGCAAAAAACCTCCAGTTGCCGACTCTGGAGGCGTCGGCCTAACATATATTCTGCACTCCACTAGCCTCCTTCCCCACACCCCATCCTTGTTAAGAAAAACAACTATGAAATGCATCTACACCAACGCACGATGTCTCGGAAACAAAATCGGTGAACTGCGTGCAGTTTTTTTGAGATGTTCACCAGACATCATCGCCGTAACGGAAACGTGGCTGCAGACTCAGCAAACAAATAGTGAACTTGAAGTACCAGGAATGTCACTTATTCGTCATGACCGTGAAACCAGAGGAGGAGGAGTAGCTTTGTATTATAGCCAAAACCTTTTGTGCCGTGAAATTACGGATCCAGGCATCGTGTTACTGGATACACTCTGGTGCTCAATCCGACTAGCTAACGGCGAAGACTGTGTTTTGGGAGTAGTATATCGCCCACCGTCTGCACAGGAAACTTACAATCTGGCCCTACTGGATAAAATTCGCATGGTTACTTTCAGATACACTTGTGGATTTTTGATTATGGGTGACTTCAATTTACCGAATCTGCAGAGCAGCACCATTTACCCAGAACACTCCCTCGAGCGCGCATTCAGTGAGTTGTTTAACGATTTTCCTCTTTATAACCAAATTACATGTAATACCCGATACCGCGGAAACGATTTACCCTCACTCTTAGATCTCGTTCTGACAAGCAATGAACATGACATTGATAACGTTGCTTACGAAAGTCCACTGGGACTAACTGATCACGTCGTCATCCAGTTTGACTATCTGTTTGAAGCTGTAAGAACAAATGATGCCCGTAAAAGAGTTAGGCGGATCAACACTATGGCGTTGAGTGATGCTTTGAAAAACACGTTTAACTGCCAACCGGAAACCAGCAACGTACATGACTTTTGGATATGGCTAATATCTAATCTCAAAAGTTCAATCGAAGTGAGCTCCGAATTTGTCATCAGGAACTCAAGAAAAAACTTTGAATTTAAATTAAGAAGCCGAACTCGTAAGTGGTTAACGGTACGAAACATTGCTTGGCGACACCATCGGCAAAACCCATCATCCGATACCTGGGAAACATTCCGTTTACTGCGGAACAAAGTAAACAAATTTGTCATCCAAGACAAGTTGTGCTTCCAAGAAGTGATATCAAGCATGATGGAGCGAAACCCCAAAATACTATATCGTATGTTAACGATCAAGCTAAGGTGAAACCTGGAGTAGCGTCCGTGAACACATCAGCTGGACCAACAACAACTGCAGCAGAAACTGCTGATGCTTTAGCCACGTTTTATTCATCGGTATTCAACCCGATAGAACATGCAATAAACAGCCAAAATCCAACACTTTCAAACACGGTTGCCCTAAGTGAAATAAGTGTCACTGAGAAACGCGTCCTCCAAGGTTTATTAAATCTTAAAACCGGAAAGTCTCCTGGGGCCGACGGAATAACCCCGAAAATATTGAAGCAATTTGCGAGGTTGGTGTACAAACCACTCACTTATCTGTTCGAGCAAACACTGGCAAGTGGAGTGATTCATACAGATTGGAAACGAGGAATAATTTCTCCAATTTACAAAGGTGGAAATCGCTCCGATGTTTCCAACTACCGACCCGTTACTCTGTTACCAGTGATTTCAAAATTACTTGCGCGACTCATTGTTGACGATCTAATGAAACACTTCGAGAATAATCAGTTGCTTTCGAGAAACCAGCAGGGATTCGACGAAATTATTCCTGATTGGTTAATTTTACACTGGTAACGCTAGGATGATTGACTACATTCGGTACGATTAAAGGCCAAGCATCAAGCGTTGCTAATGGCATCTTCAAAAGAATTCGATCGTGTTGAACCCCTACTACTGCAGACGCTTGTGAAAGGCGTGGTATCAATGGAAAGTTGCTGAATTGGACTAAATGACACCCTAACAAATCGCCCTAACCATGGTAAGTGTTGATGGCTGCAGTATCCAAACCAATGGCATGCAATAGCGGATGGTACCAAGGCCATCAGTCCTTGGTCCGATCCTCTTTCTGAGTTTAGTCAATGAAATACCGGAAATTGTTCGATTGAAACACTTTCGTTATTTGGGGACGACAAAAGATTTGGCGCAGATTAGTTAGTGGAAGTACGTCTGCCATTACAAAAGGATTTTCTGATACGCTTAAAAGCTTGGTACGTTGGAGAACAAACTGACGTTTAACTTCAACAAATGCAGGATCATGAATGTGGGAAATCGAGTAGAGTTCACATATCACATAGGTTCGCATGTCCTTGAAAATTGCAGTGAAGAAAAAGATTTGGGTTTCTGGATATGCTCCAGTTTAAAAAATTCACTTCAAACTAACAGTGCCTTCAAAAAAGCAACACGTGTTCTAAATCTACTCAAACGTGTATTTGGGAAATTTTCGCCCAAGATATTCCCAAGGATCATGAATACATACTTGAGACCAGTCATGGAATACGGTGTGCAGTCATGGTCTCCGTGGCTCAAGAGGGATGTGGAACTTATGCAGCGAATCTATCACCGCTCAACGAAAACTAGTTCTCAGCATCCGAAACAAACCATATAAAGAAAGGATAGCTCAACTGAATCTGTTCGATTTTCCCTATCGACGAATCAGAGGAGACCTTATCTTACTCTACAAAATATTCCATACCCCGAACCATCCCTTACAGGATTTATTCACGCGAAGGGATACGAGGAATTATCGGACCCATGAATATGTGCTGGTCGTACCCCATTCCCGTCTGAACTGTAGAAGGTATTTTTACTCTGTCCGTGTCTGTTTTACTTGGAACAGTTTACCTTCAACCGTTGCTCACGCCACTAACTTGCATGACTTTAAGACGAAATTAGACGAATTTTTATTGCATTATTCGTTTCCAGAACACTTATATACTGTTTAATCTATGTTCTTATAATGTTTATACACTTAAATTTCAATTTTTACCATCCTATGGTTGTTGTTAAGCTTGTTGCTTTTTAGACCATTAAAAACCTTGAATTACCTTGAATTACCTTGAATTCTGCGTTTCGAGATTCGTCTTATCAGCTGGGCCGGCCGTGACCATTGTTGCGTTCGCCGGGACCAGGCACTTGGCAATGAGGTCAAGATGGTTACATGTCGCTGTCACAGTTTGATCGATCGATTTTATTGTCTGTATGTTGGATCTCGCGATGCGGTCAAACGCGTTAGTAGCCTGAAGTGGGTTGTTCGGCTGAGTGGTGGGCGTTTGGTCGGCAGGTCGATGTGGTTGCTTCGGAACTCGTGATTTCGTCATTTTGCAAATAATCCACTATAGCTCGTTAATCACACAAGGTAGAATGCAGAAACAGTTATCAAAATGCGTAGCTCAACGCGATCTTTGCAATGAAAGCAAAACCGTAGAATAGTTAACGATTGGGAAAAGTTTGTGCACGTGGGCAACCTGTGATATTTACGCCGACGTGACGTCACGATCTGCTTGACTATTATTGGTTGCAGCTGATCACGCCACATCGCTTGGCCTTGATATCTGTGCTGACTGCTGCAGGTAGCTCGGGTCAATCAGTAGTCGACTTGTGACTGTCCTGGTCGTACGTGATTTGTGTTCTACCTTTTAATACTTCAAACCCTCGATACTAACAATGTCGAGCACAAAAAGGAAGTGGTCGGAGGAATACGTTCAGTATGGATTCACGTGTATAACGGAACGTGATGGGAGTCAGCGTTCTCAATGTATGAGCAATTGCAATGCACTTGGATGAACTCGCAAAGTCTCTCGACGGATACTTCCCCACCAGAATCTCATCCAGCATGGGTGAGACAGGCGTTCAAGTTTAGTGTTGCGACAGCAGATGTCAATGATGAATACCTGGACGAAATCACTGAACTGCAGGAGAGCCAGGTTCAACAGCAACTCTTCAGAACAACAAAGCTCTCAACGTTTTGGTGTCACCAAGTCGTTGCGTACGCTCTTATTGCTAAGAAAGCCCTCGAGATTCTCATACCGCTTGTTACAACATATCTTTACGAGCAGTCCTTTTTGATGATGGTAAACATAAAAACCAAAAAAAGGAACAAACTTTGTTGCGAAAATGGTATGAGAGTGGCACTTGCCAAGACGAAGCCACGTATTCCTGAAATTGTCGCTGTGCGGCAAGAACAACGGTCACATTGATTTGCGGTAAATATTCATTTCGTGTTTGTTTATTTGCGAAATTCATGTTGAGTTGGTTTTTTTCCTTTCAACACAGTGATTTTGTGTGCAAATGATGCACGAGACCGTTTGTGCACTTATACAGTATATAGTTATATACAAATCTTTTGAATTGGAACAAAAAACATTTTATTTTTCCAACTACGAAGGGTTCGATGAATGCATGTACGGAACTTGTAAGGTTCGGTACCACCAAAAAGGTTAAGAACCACTGCTTTAAAGGCTGAAGATGTGGTTTCATGCGCAGAATTGACCTTAAATCAGCTACAGAAAACTCAGGCAGGCGCATTTTGCAACTATATAGGCAATATTATGAAGAAACAAAAGACAGAAAAAATCGAATTGGTAAGCAGTCACGCAATTCCGGTGAATATCAATCACTGATAAGAAGTTCAAAACTAGCTGAACACGTGCTCCACGAAGGCCACAGCGTTAATAATGATAACGTGGAAGTGATAAAGCGAGGGGTAAAACCATACATGGAACAACTTCACGCTGAGGTTGTTGAGATAACAATGTTGGTAAGAATGCAGCCACTTTTGATTGTATTTGACAATCAATGAAACGTCCCAAGTTGAGTGACGCGCAAAATCCCAGAGGTATATCAGAACCCAAATCGGATTTGTCTATAAATGCGGTACTGTATTGAAGCAATCAAAATATAGTAAAAACATACCTCAAATATTGGGGTCAGACGGGTAAAAATCCGGATCAATGTCAAAAACAATATTGAGCGCGTATCACGTTACGCACACGAGTCCAAACGGGAAATGGCGCAGATAAAATGGAGTCAAATTATTCAAAGAGAAAGAGTAAAACAAAAGTGCAGTAAGAAACAAGAACAAAATGGAAAGTGTTTTGATTTCAAAATTCACATGAAATATTACAAATAGATGTTGGAAGGTGAAAGGATCCAACACCGCCCCCAAAGCCACCTTGTCTTTCTAACTATTATCACCTTCCAAAAACCATACTCGGCGTATATCTCGTTTAAGCTTTCCATCTGCAGTTCGATGCAATACTTTACGCACATGTCCGTCTGCATCCGATATGATGGCCCTTTTCCGCGAACTGCGCGATGCATTCTCGTTCTGGCAGAGAACATAGTCACCGACAGCAAATTCACACCTGTAATGCTGTTAGTCAAATCAGGACCAGGTGAGGATAGACGTTTGGTACCGACAACAACCGGTGACGGAAGACCCGCTTTCTTCGAATTCGCTGGCGATGCTGAAGACATTTCTTTTACGCAGGAAACAGCAACATCATCGTCACTCGAATCAGAGCCCGAACTGGACGCGGCAGCACGCTTCGATCCAGCGGCACCAGTTAACGAAGAGCCTTTGGCTATCAGGGGCGTCGCTTTCGTAGACAACGCTGCAACCTTTGCATTTCCTGCAGCAACCACTGCAACATCATCGTCTCTCGAATCAAAACTCGACGTAGCATTACGTTTCGAACCGGAACCTAACAAACCAGCACTCTTACCAATCACGTTGGCTTTCGATATTATATGTTTATCTTTTACTGACACAGACAGCGCACAATTATCCCGATTATTGCAAAATTCACTGTCAAACAATGTTACGTCCTCAGCAATATCCCTTTGTTTTCTGAGACAATTCATAGAAGCTTCACACAATGCTGTCGAAGTTGGACCAATAATCGTCCATCCCAATGGCGTCAAGTGTGCAAACGGCTGTTTTGCTCTGCCAAGCCTCTGTTCCAACACCCAGTGCACTTCCGGGACGTTTACTCCCAATAAAATACGAACTCGATTATCTGGTATACGGATTAGCTTCAGATCAGATAGGTGGTTCAAATGTTTCAATGACTGTTCAGGAAAAGTCACCTCTTTCACTGGGAGAGAATTCATCACGTAGGCCTGGTCGACATCTACCTTGACACCATCATGCAGCGACTGAATTTCAAAGGACGTGACAGTAGTTTTTTGTTTACGTGTGCCATGCACTGAAGTGACATCAATGTAGGCTTGTTCACCTGACAGTCTCAGTTCGTCGGCTAAATCAGCAGTCACCAAAGTTGCGTCAGAGCCATTATCCAAAAGGGCGTTCGTAAGTACTACCCCATTCGGACCCATTACTCTTACAGGAATGATGGACAACAAACTGCCACAGCTTCGTGTACGTGTCGAATTGATCAATATTTCAGACTCACCTTTGACAGTGCGATGTAAGAGTCTGTGATGTTTGCCGTTGCATCCATCCTTTCCACATCTAGTAGGTACTCTGCAATCAGCTACCCTGTGATTTGGTTGAAGACTGTTAAAGCAGAGTTTGAAAGTTTTAATTCGCACCACCTTTTCAGCGTGAGGTAACCTATCGAACACAGTGCACTCTTGTAATGTATGTGTCATGGAGCACTCTGGGCATCGATAAGACTCAGTCGTTGAAATAACATTCATGCGAACTTTCCTAGTATTCAAAGTAAGTGTTGCTCACA
>JACCGJ010018946.1:0-15452 GCA_013407085.1 Atriophallophorus winterbourni | reverse complement strand
CTGAGATACGTTTACATAAAGAGCGCACATTCCTACAATCCATTTGTCAAGGCTATTTAATCAAGGGGAGGATGGAGTTACCATTATTTCTCCATTTCGACTTGGCCGGAAAAATGAGGAGGATTAACCGCGGACACTGAAAATTGTTTAAGCTTCGGGTGAGCATGTCCAGATGGTACTATAACGCGTTCATCGTCTTAAGGGAAAGGCGTTCCAGATACTACGTGACCTGTCTCCTCAGGATAGAATCGAAATGAAAACAGCCACCCAAGAATTGCGAGCCCGTAGAGAATCTGGCGAGGTAGATCTCCATATAGTGGATTTTCGGGTAGTGAGGATGAGGCCACAAATTTGCTGGAAGCCGCTGTCAATCCATCCCCAGTTAATCTTTCTGTGAAGAGATTTCAAGTCTTGCTTTTAAATGTGAGGAGTCTACACAATAAACTTGACGATGTTAGTGAAATTGTCTTTCGGCGAAAGCCCGATATCCTTGCTGTTACGGAATCCTGGTTAGCAATTGATATATCTGATATGGAGTGCGCGTTACCACACTATAAGCTTTTCAGAAGTGACAGAGTAGCTTCGAAATCTGCCGGTGTCTTTGCCGTATACTTTAAATAACACCTGATTGTGGAATCATTGGCAAGGTTTCAACATTATACTCGAAATTTTGAAAGCATCTGGTGTAAAGTGAATTCTAGATCTGGGGCTGCAACACTTGGGGTCATTTACCGCTGCTGAGTTATGTTTTCAAATCAAACGGCAAGGTATCACTGGCGACTGCATCGTTCTTGGAGATCTGAATGCTCCCATATTTACTTTCTAGGGGTGAACCATTCCACTAAGAGTTCGTAGTTTCGATTTCGGAAATAAATTTGATGCACAATATAAACGATCCCACGAGGATGTCAGACAAGTTCCTTCAAAATTGGATTTGGTGATCACACTCAGATTTTCCGATGCTACGAATCTATCGATCAAGAACCCTATTGATTGCAGGGATCACTGCTCTTTATGGTTCGATTGGGATACAGGTCTTCAACGGAGAACACGAATGAATGTTCGGAGTAACTATTGGAAATGAGAAACAAAGAGTCTAATCACGTCTGCAGACTCGATTGACCGATCACTCCTCCCATCTACGAATGTTGATGCCTGTTGTTTGGAATTTTTGGGTAAAATCGGATCCCTTGAAAATCCTGCCCCATTGATGAATGGAAGATCCCCTGCTAAGGGCCCGCCGTGGTTTGATAACATTATTGGTAAATACATGAAGGAAAGAAAGCGGTTATGTCGGAAATTCTCTTCTAGTGGATGCACCGATGACTAGGAAGCCTACAAAGTTGTCCGCAAAAAGTGCACCTACCTGAAGAAACACTTCTAGTCTAACAGACCCGTACCCACACGCGTTGCTGACCGCCCATCATTCATCCACAACGACCTCAAAACTTGCCCCCATGTCTTCGTTCGAGTTGATGCTGTCAGAAATCCATTACAAACTCCGTACGATGGACCATGCAAACCCAAATATTTCGTTTTGTTACGCAACGGTGTTAAGGACAAAGTTAGCATCGATCGCGTGAAACCCGCTTACGCCGAACAAAAGTCATCACAAGAAGCTACCCCTTGAACCCCACCCACATAACCTATGACGATCTCTCAAATCCGCCCTCACCCGTAGTATGTAACCCTTCACGTAAAACACGTACCGGCCGTAGAGTGAGGTTCCCCGCAAGACCGGTTGAATACATACCATAAACGGTGCATTGAGCGCTCAAGGGGGAGTTCTGTAGCAACTTGTAATTTCACTTTCTTTTCAATTGTATTTCCATTTCCATCGATGCTTGCTTTATTCAGCGATTTGTACATACTTATCTTTGTATCATTGTTATCCATTAATTTAGAAATTCTCGTTTTGTTCCGATAATCGATATTGCCATATCGATCTCTCGATTTCTTCTTGTCCTCATCACTCATAGACTATTAATCTTCCGTTCGCTAAATGAGTTGTTGTTACTCATCCATGTATCACATTCTGTAAATACTCATTAATTAACAATATACTTTCGTCCGCGCGTGTTCGTCTTCCGCTTGGTTCGCCAGTGCTATATTGCTGCGTGTTTGTAAATCACGACGATTAACAGCAAAATTGACGTGTCGCCACATTTTTTAGCGTCGCCAATTATAATTGCCAATCAAGGCGACGCACCGGAGTTCGGAATGGTAATATTTTTGAGTTTGGATATTTGCATCGGACATTAGATTTTCACTCTCCGTGAGTTAGTTCCTTTGTCCATTTTTACTATAACATTTTGCTGTTATACCTTTGCACTTATCCACTACACACGTAGTGTTTCGACAGCGACCTCGGATGCTGGAAACCAAAATGAAACGCCCGTGGATCGGTAATTTAATGCGGATTTCTTGATTTCCGATGTTGTTTCTTGAAATTTCCGCGGTGACTTCCGTGCTAACAGTAACGCAGTGGAAATAATTCTTTCATATCAACCTCAAATGTTATTGAATGCTGTTCCGCGACAAAGGATACACGCCTAACTTTCTTTCCACCAGAAACATCACGCAAAATACCAGGTCTGGTTTGAGTAATCCGAGTTCCAACTGCCAGTTCTTTGTGAATCGATCGTTCACGCTGCTTCACTGAATTCCTAAGACACAGTTCTAATATGCGTCGCGATCGTGCACTGGCTACATCTGGGATTAACAAACACGTGCTGATAGCCATATGGACACAAAAACGCTAACACGTAATTAACAAATACTAACTCAACGTAGGACTGTTTTGTTTGCAAAGGGTCCGCTTGTTCATCCACCATGCAGACTTCTCGTTGACATTATCCCGCACTTCGGTCACCATGATGATGAATGTGCGAAAGTAAGTCCAATGAACTCAGTTGGACAGTTTATTTCTGATTAAATGACACTTAGTCCTTAAGTGCCTTAAGTAATTCTGAAGGTCTCGCACATCCAATCAAGAACGAGCGAAGGTGCAATTTGCATGGCTGCCCTATTGACCCCAACGTCCATATGGTTGGATGATTGGATGTGTGAGACCATCAGAATTACTTAAGGCAGAACTAAGTGTGATTTGATCATTAATTAATAAAGCAAATCTGACACTCTTTCACACACTCAACATGGTCACTGAAGTGCGGAATAATGTCAACGAGAAATCCGCATGGTGGATGAACAAGCAGATCCTTCTCGAACAAATCAGTCCAACGTTGAGTAAGTATTAGTAGTTACGTGTTAGCGTTTTTCTGTCCATATGGTTGTAAGCACGTGTATGTTAATTCAAGATGTAGCCAGTGCACGATCGCGACGCATATTAGAACTGGGTCTTCAGCATGCAGTGAAGCGACGCGAACGTCGTGAGTCCGCATTCCGATCGACGCAAAAACGACCGGCAATTAACACTTGTATAACTCATTCTAGACCAGGCATTTTGCGTGGTGTTTCTGACGGAAAGACAGCTAAGCGTGTATCCTTTATCACGGAACCGCATATAATCATATTTGAAGTCGAATCGGAAAGAATGCGTCCATTGCCTCGCCGCGAAAAGATCAAAAAACATCGCCGTAAATCAAGCAAACCGCGGAGAAATTATGATCCCTGGGAATTTGATTTTGGATTGCTGGATCATATGGTTGACCGTGAAACCCCAAGCCTAAAAGTAGATAAAAATCGAATTGGAAACTGCACGCTTGCTGACGAAATTCAGTCAAACACTCCAGCTGCAATAAATGAATCCAAATCGATTAACCCATAAGAAAATAGGATATTCGCGCTGTCATCAGGCTCCAAAGACGCAACTGATCATCAAGTGAAGTCTAACGATAAAACATTGGAACTCATAGAGGTAAATTTTCCAAACTACTTTTTTTCATTTTTCAATCGACTTCCGTCTTCCTAAATTACAGCGTCTCCTCCCGTTACAGGCTGGATCAAACGAGATTATTTGCCAAGCATGCAGTCCCAAGAAACCAATGGAGAGCTCCGAGGCCGCTGAAGCTACATTCGCAAATCATTAGCAGAAATCAAACCACTGCTTTCCAAACTGAACGCAGATCGTGCGGAAGCGATCTTCATGGATTTCCTTCGGGTGTTTAAACAGCCTATTTAATTGCGCCTGCCTACTTTCGGTGTTAATCATCGTTTGTAAACTAAAATGTGATAATACAATAAAACCTTATCTAAAAGCAACACTTTATGCTTTGTCCAAGTTTTTAATGGTCGAAGCCATGTTTTAACGCCAGTGCTATTGCATAGCGATCTATCGTACTATAAAACTAATGCTCAGGTTAATTCAGGTGTAAATATTTTAAAAGTATTTCTCGTGAGAAGTGTTGTGGAACAAAATAAGAAAATGAATTCCAAAATGTAGCTACTGGTGGGGTTTCTACGCGCCGCACACATCCTAACCGAACGAAAATAAATAGATCTCGTCATCAAAACCGCAAATGAAAAAACAACTGTATCGTTTTAAATGTTTGAATCACGCTCGTCAAACTTTGCTTTTGCATTTTTGTCAGCAATCTAACGTTGGTTGCAAACAAGCAAACAATGGAAATTTGGAAAGAACTTTCAAACATGGCGGAGTCGAAAGACTGAGATTGAAATTGTTTTCCACTCCAATTTTGTTTACATCTGCGAAATATGACCAAGTGCTCATGCAAATAAAATAAAATTCAAAGGATTGAAATCACAAAATTTGCAAAATGATTTGGTGTAAACGATGTAAGTGATTCCACATGTTTTCCCATGAGAAATCATTCAATCAGCACCTGTCACAGATTTCTATTTTCGAGCTGGTTGAATGTTGCCCAAATCATGCGTGGTGCTATCGTCACTCACCAATCTGCCGGTCTGGAAAACCGGAGTTATCACACCAATCTACAAAGGTGGCCGTAAATCAGATCCGGTCAATTACCGGTTTTGGAATGAATGAATGAATGAATGTTTGTGAATGTATAATCAGGCATCTCGAGAGTGATGAAATTTATACTCACCTACAACAGATTTAGAAAAACTGGAAATCTGCTCACAAGGTTCACAAGTTAGCTGTCTGAACGCAAAAAACGAAACTCAGAATAGATGGCGAAATTTAACGAACTATTGAAGCCACGAGCGATGTCCAACATGGATCAGTACTCGGTTCTATGCTAGTCACGACGCTTCACATAGTGCTTCAAAAGTGATCGGTCTTCCTTATACCTAGGGTCAATTCCGAGAGCTTTCATGACCCCTTTGGAAAAGTCTTTCTACCACAAGTGCGGTCAACTTTCGGATCTCAACTTACCACTTACTACCATAAAACAAAAATAAAATCGTAAAACATGTACAAAGGCGGGAATTAAATAGCTACCAAAATCTATAGCAGAGTTGTTGTTGTTGGCCTCCTTCGGTCGATGTCAACCATGGATGTACATCACAATCGCATGAATGTTGAGGTTCTACAGCGTTTTGAATGACTAAACACACAGATTCGGGATGAACATTCTCTCCCGAAGCGCTGGCAACGATAGTCAGAACCCGGATGTATTGCATCAGTTGCACACCGGCGGCGTGATCTGCGTTCAGTATTCAAGAGCTGTGTCTGCTCCTCCCCAGCTTGCAGACGACGCTTTACACAATGCCACCAACGTGAGCGGTCAAGAGCAACTTCTTCACAACTCGCGGGGTCAATGCCAAGAGCTTTCATATGTCTTTTGCAAACGTCTTTATACAGCAAGCGTGGTCTGCCCAATGGTCGGCTACATAATTGCAACTCACCATAGAGCAGATCTTTCGGAATACGACCATTTCCCATTCTGTAGACATGACCAAGCCACCTCAGGCGGCGATGTCGTAATAGGCTGAACATGCACTATAGACCAGCTTTTGAAAGCACTTCAGCGTTAGTCACTCTGCCCATCCACGATATTTTCAAGATACGACGGATGCTTCGTAGATCGAAAGCATTCGGCTTCCCTTCGTGTCTTGCGTGGATGGTCCAGGTTTCACTGCCGCACAGTAAAGCCTTTATTACGTACGCGCTGTATACCATCATCTTTGTCTTTCCAGTCAGCTTGCGGTTACCCCAAACACGAGAGTTCAAACGGGACAGAATGACAGCTGCTCTGCCAATCCGCTTATCAATCTCCGTGTCTAGCGAGAGGTTATCCGCAATGGCTTAACCAAGGTACGTGAACTGATGTACTGATTCAAGCTGATAGTTTTCAACAGTGATGATGGGAGGCGATACAGTCCCTTGACCAAGGACTTTGGTGTTATTCATGTTGATTGTTAGCCCAAAGTCTTTTCATGCCGACAATAAACAGTCCATTAGCGACTGGAGGTGCTTTTGGGAGTGAGCAATAAAGGCTGCATCGTCGGCAAACTGCAGGTCACGGGTTAGCACATTTCGTGCCTTGGTTTGTGCTTTCAACCGGTTCAGGTTTAAAAGCTTGCCATCACTTGCGTGTGTAGGCAAATGCCTTCTGTCATCGTCCTAAAAGCGTGCTTTAGAAGCTGAGCAAAGAAAATGTGAAACACCGTGGGAGCAAGAACACACCCTTGTTTGACGCCTCGGTGAATTTCAAAGGCTCCTGAGCTGAAACGGTTAAAATGGACTGAACCCTTCATGCCTGAGTGGAATGAAATAACGATCTTGAGCAGTCTTGGGGTCATCCTGTCAAATTAAGCATTTTGACAACACCCTCCGTGCTGACGTAGTCGAATGGCTTAGTTAAATCAATAAAAACAGCGTATAATGGCATACGCTGTTCCTGAAACTGTTCTTGAAGTTTTTTCAGGAAGAAGATCACGCCAACGGTTGATTTTCCCTGCGAAAGCCCCGTTGAGATTCGGAGTAGATTCTATCAGCTAAAACTTGCAGCCGGATCTGTAAGAGTTTAGCAAACAGTTTGCCAACAACATTCAGAATGGCGATTCCTCTGTAATTGTTGCAGTCGCCTCTGTCATCCTTGTTCTTAAATAGTGTGATGATCTTTGTGTCTCGCATCTCTTGTGGGACACACCCCTCCTGTCAGCACTGAAGAAGCAAATGGTGAAGAGGTTGTAATAATGCTGCTCTACAGCATTTGATAAGCTCCGGTGGAATTCCGTCGTCACCAGGGGCCTTCCCATTCGCCAAGCGGTCAATTGCCCTTTTGAGCTCATCAGGAGTAGCAGGAGTATCTAGATATTCAATAGTCGGCAACCGCTCGACATTTTCAAGTACATGCCGTAAAACCGTACTGTCCCTGGAGTAGAGAGAGGATAAGTGCTCTACCCATCTTTCCATCTGCTGAGTTTTGTCCACAATCGGGTCACCAGATACAGACTTAATGGGAGCTGTTGTAAGTTTGTTTGGACCAATGGCTCTCTTGATACCATCCTACATACAGTAAAAATTTTCAGTACTAAGGATACTAAGGCTAATTTCTGTTCAATAGACACTTGCACATCGTCTTGCAGCCTGTTGGACCTTATTTCTAGCTGTTCTTAAAATTCGTAAGTTGTTATCTGTTGGCATACCTTTGAACCTCAAGAATGCTAACCGTTTCTCATCCAACACATCATTGATCTCAGAAGCTTTTGCTTCGAACCAGTCGCTCGTTCGAGCTTTCTTCGGACCGAAAATGGAAAGTGCGACTCGGCATATGCAGATTTTTATTGATTCCTAGTTTTCTGAACCCGATTCAAGTGGGGTTGTCTTGCTGAATTTGGCTGTGAATGAGTTTGCAAATCGGCAGCTAGATTAGGTTCGCACATGCGAGTGATGTCTACCCTAGGCTTAGCAGACAATTTGTTGCGGTGAAATCTCGTGTCGGGAAGCTTCAGTTTTGCACAGACCAGTGTCACAGTGTGCGCTATGATATGATCTTGTGTGGAGCACGCTTCCTATATTAGTGCACCTAACAAGAATAAATCAAGCTGATGCCAATGCATAGAGCGAGGTTGTTTCCAAGATAACTTATGCTGTGGTTTTGTTTGAAAGAAAGTGTTACTGACACAAAGACTGAACTGTGTGCATAATTCTAAAAGGCGTTGTCCATTTTCATTAGTTATACCTACACCGAGTCTCAGGAGACAGTTGTGCCAAAACTCGTAATCTACACCAACTCTAGCATTGAAATCACCCAACACCACTACCCAGTTTCTTTGTGGCACGATTTTGAGGACTGTTGCGAGGTTATGATAAAAGCATCTTTTTTCGGCAGGCGTTGCAGAAAGCGTCGGTGCATAAACGTTGACCAACGTAATGGTACCAGCAATGCACTTCAGATTTAGAATCCAAATGCGTTCTCTCCCAGTGCTGCTCGGTTCTGCTGCTTTTAGTAGGTCCTTTTGAACGGCAAACACAACTCCATGCAGTCGAAACTCATCGGAACTCCTTCCTTTACAAAAAATGTGTAATCGCTTTCTGTTAGTATACCAGTGTCTGGTAATCGCGTCTCTTGCAGAGCAGCCACGTCGACATTCAGCCTGTTTAGCTCATTGTTAACCACAGTTGATTTTCATACGACTCTGATATTCGAGACGTCGTCATGAAATCCAGAAAGCATGGACCGGACGTTCCAGGTTACCAGTTTCAGAAATGATATTTGTTTTTGGTAGTTCATTTTGCTGGTGAGGAAAAAAACAGTCCGCTTGTCGGTTGATTCCTAATCCCCATGCACCCAATGAGGATAGCAGACCGTGGCGAGAGGGCACCATATTGGCAGGGGTTGCCCAGCTTGAGGCGGGCGGTAGCCGTCCAATGAGACCAGAATGTCTCTCCCACCGTCGGAAGCAGCCCCAGGCGCTGAGCTCTACTTCAATCGAGCCGTAGCGTTTAACCTGTATCTGCTGCTTCCCGTGTTATTATCCACAGAAGCGTAATGGAGTGTCCTCTCCATGGGTGCGTTGTGATCTACGCCAAGACAGTTCAAATTGGAGAACTAGCTGTTGACCACGCAACAAGTGCTCCCTCTCCACGGAACCACCGGAACCAAAGGAACAGCTAGGCTGATACGTTTGGACAACGATGCCGTCGCAGGAGTTGACAGGGGAAGTTGAATAAAACTTCACACTGCCTAAGGGGACTCCGGCTTCGGATTTTTCCTCGAGATGGACTCCTGAAGCCTTTTCCATGATTGGATGTAGCCACAAGGCAGTCGAGGTTTGAGGTAAGCGTTTTCCTTCCCCCAGGTGACCGCCTTCATGGACTTACGAGCTTCACCTGCCCAAAGCAAGCTGGATTTGAGGACTTGGTTTTCAGAGGCTATATGAGAAGCGTACCATTGGAGCATTTTGGAATTGGAAGCTTATCCCCAAAAAACGCCCCGGCTTTGGCAACCTTGGAACCTTCTAATCATGACATACCAAATAATCCATACCGTTTCGGATATCACTATAATATTGGTTCTAATTACCGTAGCAACATGCCCAATCTCACCGTCCAATACCAGAATTCGGAATAAACTGTCGCCAGTAATTTTATACAATTTGCAATATCTTTACGCCAGAACACTTTTTCACATATAATGCAATAATCGTTAAAGAATCGTTTGAATATTTTATGTTGAATAATTCTGTGTTGTCCCGAGTTTGATGAAAACCCTAAATGCACACATTAGGGAAATCAAGTTTATGCAAACCTACATTTCCAGCAGACAGTTCGCATCTCCATGTCAATCTTGGAATTACTTTATTCGTTCTTCGAACCACATGGATGCAAATATGAAAGTGAGAGTTTTTCAAATTTGATATTATTATATGTGAAGCACGCTTTTAGGAAGAGGACAGGCAGCATTTACCTACGCACGCGTAGTGATGGCAAGCTTCTCAACCTGACCCGGTTGAGAGCACAAACCACGGCACGGAATGTGCTAATCCGTGACCTGCTGTTTACCGACGAAGCAACCTTTATTGCTCACTCCCAAGATAACCTCCAGCCGCAAATGGACTGTTTTTCGTCGGCATTCAAAAACGTTTAGATAACAATCAGCATGAGCAAGACCATAGTCCTTGGTAAGGGATTGTATCGACTCCAATCATCACTGAAGGAAACTGTCAGCTTTTACTAGTATATCATTTCATATATCTTGCTATAACGGTTACAGATAACCTCTTGCTAGACAAGGAGATTGATAAGCGGATTGGCAGAGCAGCTGTCCTTTTTTCCCAAATTGAACTCTCATGTTTTTATTGGTAACCGCAAGCTGACTGTAAATACAAAGATGATGGTATAGAGCGCGTGCGTACTAAATGCTTTAATGTACGGCAGCGAAACCTGGACCACCCCCGCAAGACACGAACGGAAATGAAATGCATCCCATCTACGGAGCATCCATCGTGGATGGATAAAGTGACTAATCCTGAAGTGCTTTCAAAAGCTGGTCTACAGAGCATGTTCACCCTACGACGACAGCGTTGCCTGTGGTGGCTTAACCATATCTACTGAATGGAAAATGGTCGTATTCCGAAAGCTCTACTGCATGCTGAGTTGCAATTAGTAAGACGATCATTGGGCATACCGCACTTGCAGTACAAAGACTTTTACAAAAGAAATATGAAAGCTCTTGGCGTTTAACCGGCGAGTTGGGAAGAACTTACTCTTGACCGCTCACATTGGAGGCATTGTGGAAAGTGTTGTCTGCAAGCTGGGGAGGCACAGATACAGCTCTTGGATGCTGAACGCACCACAACCGAGTTTTGACTACCGATGCAATCGCTGTGGGAGAGATTGTTCCTCCCGTATCGGACTGTTTAGCAATTCAAAACGCTGTAGATCATGAAAATCCATCCGTTTGTAATTTTCATCAATGGACGTTATCGATCGAAGGAGGCCAACACACACTGCGCAGCTATTAGCTTTTACTCCATGAATGTTGATTTTTATTTCGGTAGCTAAACTTAAGTGTAAAGAAATGTAATGGAAAATGTTTGTGACCAATCGGGGAATCATAATCATGAGAAAATAAAGTTTGTAATGAATACTTGAGAGTAGTTTATTGGTAACGTTTCGCTTCTGACCAAGGGTGTCAGTACGAACAGAGATCAAGCTTGAATTACATTCACCTGACCAATCATAAGCTGGTTAGGAACTGCACAGTCCATGGTGGGTTCTGCGCTCGTTAAGAAGGACAGGCGCGTTCAATATAAACTGACGCACCACCACCCCTACGTGCCGTATAATCCCTTAATTGTTTTAGTCTTGGCAGGTGTGAATGTCATCTGCGCGCACTAGGGGTCACGCTTGTTAATGTGTACAGTGTTAAATGTGTTAAAGTGTAAAGAATTGTTTGCGGGAATTATGTGAAGTATCCTGTCATCTCGTTTCAACTAACCATGGGCGCGTTGACATTACTCTAAAATCGTATATTTTGAACCAGGTTTACCAAGTCAATGTTGCGTGAATTCCAACTCATATTTTCTACATTTCACATACACACGTTGCTGCACCTCTTTGTATTCCGTTGTGATTCTCAAATTAATATTATTATAATGCGCGCTAACTTGTGTCTGATTGTCTCGCTGAAGTTCGCCCTCATTGCGCGCTACATTGATTATCGGATATTCATTCGGTGCAATTGCGATCGATTATTCGTTTTGAAATTTCTTATTCGCAATTCTCTTTGATCAATAATATCTGACCTGTGCTCAGTCCATGTTCGTTCTGGCGAAGTTTGCAATGCATTCAATAGATTTAATGTTACTTACTTGTGTTGTTCTACGTATGTGACCAAAAGTAGAAAACTACGCTAATTCACAATGCAGAATCTAACTATCGGTGAAGAAAGAAATCTATTAATGTCATCTCAGCTGAACATCTCAACACAACAGCGTCTATTGGAAGAGGCTAGATGAGTTTGATCGAATACGATTCGAAAAATGTCAGCTAATTCATTAAAACAACTCAGTGAAAAGACTCGATTGTGGCGACCATCATTGAGTTCAAATATTACGATTCGATTGACGTGTTTTGGAAGTTGTTTCGGAAAACACAATGATACTCTGAATGCTTCATTTGGACGACGAGGGGAACAACTGTTTACCTCAGCAACGAAAAAGCTTCTTCAGTTGTAAAGAACACGTCGAGAGGGGCTTACATTGTTTGGGAACGGAGTTTTTTTGTTAATTATCCGAAATCAAGTCTCCGAAAATCATCAAGATAGTAACCGAAGACTACGCCAAATACGCTGGTGCTGTGAATATGGATTGTGAACCCTTCTAACTTACAATAATGATCGAGGATCAATCCAAGTGTATCTATTTTGTACCCGGTCTTCAGTCACCACAGGATGCAGATGTTAACAGACTTGTGTTCGAAATGGAAAGTGTGATATGACGCTGGTTAAAGACAACCGAGTCAAACAGCACAGAATGAAGAGAGAAAGTTCCGCTTCAAGATTGATGCTGCTCACTGAATGCTTTTTCCACATAATATTGATGAGCACTTGCGGTATATCGTTACTTGGTTGGTTCAGTTCTCACTGCATTTCCCATTATTCACATGCAGCTTATTGATTTTATCCAGACTGTCACTTGTCGTTGCTGCTGCTACTGTGGCGTACGGATAAATTATTCTGTATAAAAGTTGGACTTCACATTTTTTTAAATGCATTCTGACACTTAGTGTTTCGACAGCGACCTCGGGATCCTGGAAACCAAAATAAAACGCCTGTGGATCGGTAATTCAATGCGGCTTTCTTGATTTCCCAACATGTTTCTTGAAGTTTCCGTGTTGACGCCCGTCCTAGCCGTTACTGACTGGAATCATTCTTTCGTTGTCAACCTCAAATGTTATTGAATGCGGTTCCTAGACAAAGGATACACGCTTAACATTCTTTCCACCCGAAACACCACGCAAAATACCTGGTCCGGTTTGAGCAATCCGAGTTTTAACTGCCAGTTCTGGGTGTATCGATCGGAAACCGGACTTAAGACGTTCATGTTGCTTCACTGATTTCCTAAGACACAGTTCTAATATGCGTCGCGATCGTGCACTGGCTACATCTGGGATTAACAAACACGTGCTGACAGCCATATGGACACAAAAACGCTAACATGTAATTAACAAATACTTACTCAACGTAGGACTGTTTTGTTTGCAAAGGGTCCGCTTGTTCCTCCAGCATGAAGCCTTCTCGTTGACATTTTTCCTCACTTCGGTCACCATGATGATGAATGTGCGAAAGTAAGTAAGTCCGATGAACTCAGTTGGACAGTTTATTTCTGATTAAATGACACTTGGTCCTTAAGTGCCTTAAGGAATTCTCGCACATCCAATCAAGAACGAGCGAAGGTGCAATTTGCATGGCTGCCCTATTGACCCCAACGTCCATATGGTTGGATGATTGGATGTGTGAGACCATCAGAATTACTTAAGGCAGAACTAAGTGTGATTTGATCATTAATTAATAAAGCAAATCTGACACTCTTTCACACACTCAACATGGTCACTGAAGTGCGGAATAATGTCAACGAGAAATCCGCATGGTGGATGAACAAGCAGATCCTTCTCGAACAAATCAGTCCAACGTTGAGTAAGTATTAGTAGTTACTTGTTAGCGTTTTTGTGTCCATATGGCTGTCAGCACGTGTTTGTTAATCCTAGATGCAGCCAGTGCACGATCGCGACGCATATTAGAACTGGGTCTTCAGCATGCAGTGAAGCGACGTGAACGTTGTGAGTCCGCATTCCGATCGACGCAAAAACGACCGGCAATTAACACTTGTATAATTCAATCTAGACCAGGCATTTTGCGTGGTATTTCGGGTGGGAGGAAAGCTAAGCGTGTATCCTTTATCACGGAACCGCATATAATCCTATTTGAAGTCGAATAGGAAAGAATGGTTTCACTGCCTCGCCACGAAACGTTCAGAAAACATCGCCGGAAATCAAGCAAACCGCGGAGAAATTATGATCCCCGGGTATTTGCTTTTGGATTGCTGGATCATGTGGTTGACCGTGAAACACCAAGCTTAAAAGTAGATGAAAATCGAATTAGAACTTGCACGTTTGCTGACGAAATTCAGTCAAACAATCCAGCTGTAATAAATGAATCCAAATCGATTAACCCAGAAGAAAATCGGATATTTGCGATGTCATCAGGCTCCAAAGACGCAACTGATCATCAAGTGAAGTCTAACGATCAAACGTTGGATCTCGTAGAGGTAAATTTTCCAAACTCCGTTTTCATTTTTCAATCGACTTCCGCGTTCCTAAATTACAGCGTCTCCTCCCATTACAGGCTGGATCAAACGAGATTATTTGCCAAGCATGCAGTCCCAAGAAACCCATGGATAGCTCCGACGCCGCTGAAGCTACAATCCGCAAATCATTAGCAGAAATCAAACCACTGCTTTCCAAACTGAACGCAGATCGTGCGGAAGCGATCTTCATGGATTTCCTCCGGGTGTTTAAACAGCTTATTTAATGACGCCTTCCTACTTTCGGTCTTATGCATGATGTGTAAACTAAAATAATATAATAAAACTTTATCTACAAGCAACACTTTATGCTTTGTCCACGATTCTAAGGGTCGAAGCCATGATTAAACGCCAGTGCTATTGCATAGAGATCTATCGTACTATAAACTAATTCCAATGTTAATTCAGGTGTAAATATTTTGAAAAGTATTACTCTTGAGCAGTGTTGTGAGACAAAATAAGAAAACGAATTCCACATCTTGACCCTGTAAAGCCCTCAATACCGAATTCGGTACGCTAATTAAAAGTAATCAGTGATCGGTTCAAATCGTTTCCTTTGTGTTTTTACTTGTTCAATACAAGTCTAGTACCAGTTTGATACAGAGATACAGCATTCATCCGGCATATAACGCTAGTGTGCATCGAGAGTTTGCGAGAGATGGACGTGTAGCGTATTCAGCCTAGAAATTAAATTGGGCAGTTAAGGTTTAACCGAAAGAAAATAAATTGACCTCGGAATCAAAACGTAAAATGAAAAAACAACTGTATAGCTTTAGCTGTTTAAAGCACGCTTGGTAAACTTTGCTTTTGGCTTGAACACCTCAAATTTTTGACAGCAATCTAACGTTGGTTGTTTTTACTCCAATTTTGTTTGCATCTGTTAAATATGACTTGAGCTCGTGCAAATAAAAATAAAATTCAAAGGAGAGAAATCCCATAATTTGCATAATGATTTAGTGAAAACGATGTACTTGATTGCAAATGGTGATAGTCAGCACAGGGAACATCATTAAGTAATAGTCATTCCACCACTAACTTGACCTTGCCGCTAAACAGCCTATAGTACGCCTACAGTGTGTCACGTCTCGTGGGAATGACGAGGATCAGTTGTCGATTTTCCTCCTAGTGTGTGTCCACGTCAATCTGATACAAGTGAACACGGTCAAGGTCAATTAACACAGCGGCCCACATACGTAAAAGTACATAACTAACGGGGCTAAGGTTATGTTTGAAGAAAAACAAAAATCTAATTA
>JACCGJ010018945.1:0-14172 GCA_013407085.1 Atriophallophorus winterbourni | reverse complement strand
AGCATAAGTGGACATTGCATTTAGTGCAGAATATCTTCGTCTTTCCAGGACAGTTTTTGAACCTGCATCGGTTTCTTTTTTTCTCGACACAAGGCACATGTGCCACTTGGTCCAACCTCACATCGTCGGATGGGGCTCCACACCTTCTTTTGCTGCTAGCGTCTTCACCTCTTAGAGATAGGCGTCCACGTTTAGGAGGCAAGCAAATGTTTACAGCTTTGGTAAGGGTGAAAGCTAACTCAAGTTTGAAGGAAGCAAGCTGTAGCACTTCTTTTTTTGGAAGAGAAAGCCTCTTGCAGTCTCTACGATAACAAAGCCATGAATTAACTATAGCCATGTCGATGAAGTGATAGATCAGACGGTGATAAGCTTTCTTTGATTTCATGCTTATTCTATTCTGCCAAATCTACACCACCCATTGACTTATTGTATCGTTTCACAATATTAGGGCAAGGTACTCCAATGGACCTCTTTGTAGTTTTATCAAATCTACGGACAGTTGATAGAGGATTTGCCCTGGCAAATTTAGACACCAAATTGACTACTTTGTTGTCGTAACAGCGAACCAGGGTGACACTTGAAGGTCCCTTCACCAGTTCTTTCTCCTCAAAGGAGCCCCTGCCTTTTTTCATTAGGCGCTTGTCATCCTTCATGTTTTTTTGGTAAGCCAGATAATCGTGACAGTCTAACTGTGCCGCAACAAAATATTCCCACATCTGACACGTATTGCAGAAGGGGCACAGAGGTGAACCAGTTATGAAAAAATACAAGATGGTTCTCATTGGAAGGAATGGTCTTGGCAAGATGTAGCACAATATTTGAGCTAGCACCGATGTTTGGGACGTTGGGATCATCGACGGGGGATATTTTCCCAGTCTATGGGATGAAATCGTATATCATCACACGATCGTCAGCGAGTACGAAAAGTTTGTAGCCAAACTTTTTAGGTTTATTTGGCAGGTATTGTTTTAGCCTTGATCTGCCTTTGAATGGCACCATTTGCTCATCAACGCAGAGATTTTGCTCTTTGGTTAGGTTTTGAAATTTTGTTCTTAGATGGTTTACTAGAGGTTTCACTTTGAACATTGGGTCAAAATCAGCATCTCCAGGTTTGCCAGCGTTTGTGTTATCATCTAAATGAAGATTTGATTTGATGGCTTCAAATCTATCTCGAGACATGCACTCAGCTGCATAGTCAGTGAGAGGAGAGAGCTTCTTGGCCCGCATGGCTCAGCCGTCTCAAACGCGTATCAAACGACAGCAGAAGTCAGGGTCACCAACATCATCATCATTGTCTGAAAGTTCAGGCTCACTGTCGAGGGTAGTAATGGTTGAATATTCAGTCGATTTTCGAGGTTTTTCGTGGCCATAAAATAATCTTGGAGTAAGACCTGAAAAAGAATCAATACATTAAAATCTTCATTATTTTTTAACATTTGAATGAGATTTGGGAACATAAGTGCCGGTTGTATCATTTTTGGGACACGCTCTTGTATAGGTTCACATGCCCGATGTCACATATTTGAGACATATATGCCGACAGTCATATTTCGCATAGAAAAATATTTCATCATTCGTGTATACGTTGAATGTGTTCAGAAGATGTCTATAAATGAAGCAAAAAATTATCAATGTATATACTTACAAGGTTTTTCAGCCATTGCACGCAGATAAATGAAGCACGGAGAGAAATTTCACAAGCGTCACCTCAATTCCGAAGTTTGTTGACAACTGGCGCGCCGCATGGCTCAGCCGTCGCAAACATGTACCAAACGAGAGCAGAACGTGTGCCGATTCCGATACCCCTGGCATACGAAAGTGATCTGTCTAATTTAACCTATCATATACCTTTAAATTTTGTGTACCGAATTTGACCCACTCGACCGTTAAAGGTTAAGCACTGTGAATAAGTCATTCGAGAACGGCAATGAATAATGTTAGGTTCCTAATGCAGCATTCAAACAGGTTGAAAATTCGGTACACATTACGACGAATCCATTCGGCTTTCTGAAAGCTACCATATGCGCTGCCCATGCAGTACACGCTACCAGTACCAGGGTACCTTTGTGTTAATGTATTTTACGTTCCGTTTTGGCTTATTTTTGGAATGCATGCACGGCACACCTCGTTTAGGCTGGAATACAGGGTTGGCGTCTTGTTTGAAATGGGGAACAGCTTGCATCTTGTTGTATATTCCAAGTTCTGTAGTAAACACGGCTGCATGTTTTCGGATTATTTCAACTCACATGTTCTTGAGCATTTTGGCTGATCAGAAGGCGGATCAAATAGAGAAAATGGACAAAAGTTGAATTCTGTATAAGACACTTAACACGTGCAAACGACAGCTGAGTTCCTGGGGGATATTTTCAGCTGCCCAGTCAGGTGTGCATAACCACACAGATTAGGTACTGTCTGCTTCGTATTTTTGAGTTCCTGAGAAATAGGTTTTTGCGAGTTTACGGGAGATGATTTTAATGTGCGATGCGTGTCCCATTGAACAGATTGACCTTGATATGGACCATTACGAAATCTCGTATTGCTGGCGTTGACCCGTAACGCAGTCAAAAGACTGAGAAGTTTCTTCAGAGACATGTGCTAAGACTACTAATACCATGTGGACAGAAACCTCCTTTATACCCGAAGATGTTGCATCGTTGTTGTTTGAACAGAGAAAAATTAAAATAAATGTCAAGCGGCGGCTTTTATTATTGGCGAATATGGAGCTGGTTTTGGGGAACCATGTTGAGCGTAACTTCTGTATCGCAGGTTTGCCATGCTTCCAAGGTAGACCGTAGCAGAATCATGGTGGGGATTGACAAATCGAAGATACTAATCACCAATGGTTTGTGTCGCGATTGAGGGGTCCAGTCTCAATAGATTGAGATTGGTCGGGCCTGGATATATTTAGAACCGAAAACTGTACATCAACGTGATTTAAGTTGATAACCAGTTAGCGGACGAAACGTAAACCGCTCACGCGCTCTGTTAATTATAACCAAGTGTGGAAATCGTGAGATTCATACAACTAATTATGAGCATCCATAACCTATGATGCAAAGAGTTTATCTGATTCCAAATAACTGTTTCAGTGTTTCCTATGCTGCAAAATCTACTCGGAATAGATCTTCGACTCGAACTTGATATTGGCCTGATCGTTGAAAGTGAATTCGTGGAAACGCATAGCGATAACATCGATGGACGACGGAGCACTGTTGCTTGCTACAGTTCCTGGCTTTTAAATCAATAGTTCCATTTACTGCATCTGACGCTCAAGTAAATTCATTTTATCAAAATAAAAATAACCCGTCGCTAATAATGTAGCAAATGAAAATAAAAAGTTATACGCGAAAAAATGAACACGCAAAACCTTTGTGCACTGTTAGCCATTATTGACAAACCGACCCAGCAAAACGCGCGGTGAGAACAAAGGCGAACCTTTAAGACAGGGAGCTTGTAGCATGTCTGAGCAAAATGCAGATAAAGCTGCGGCTCGTCTGTATTTATAATCTTTTGCATGGAACAAATGGACAAATAAGAAAGGAGAGACAGAGCCTCAGATTTTAAAAGTATAAAAATGAGTTTTTTCCGGGATTATCAGCTAACAATTCTCATTCGGATAGGAAAAATATTCGTCAAACTGACAGATATAGTACAGAAAAGTGAAGATGCTATTAAATGTTCCGAAACAGATCCGTCAAGTATCAGTAAGCAGACCTGAAATTTAAAATGGCAAGACAACAAACCGATTCGGTGCCGCACCGCCTGTTTTCGTTTTTCACACTCGTTTGAAAGAGTCGGGGTTTCGAGGCCTGTATTAGTTTTGCCTTCGTTACTAGCGGTTGTCTCATTCCGACGTAGTTCGATCGACTTCTTGAACTCCATGATATCCTGTAAACCAAATTCTATTCTGGTCAACGGTCTCTTTTGCATTTCTTTGCTAAGTGGGCTGAAAACGTGAGCATTTTTAAAATTAAAATGGAAAATGCGTAGCATAGCGTTTTAAAACATATTAAATAACTTTGACGTCCGCAACAATACAAGAAGCATTTTTTGCGAAAAGCAAAGGCATATATATATATATAGAGAGAGAGAGAGAGAGGAGCGTATCACGTACCATTTCTTTGTACAATCAACCTTTAGTATGAGGTGAAGCATCGGGCCGACGCTACAAATGGGGAAATTTAGCAAACGCTACACCAGCTTTGTACACACTCTGTGAGATCTCGTCCTCGTCACGACCGCTGGGACAATCACAACTGTCAAGGGCCCATGCGTCACACAATTAGATTTGGAAGAGAGCCGCTCCAGTCGTGAGTGAGTTTTACACTTTTAGGTCCTGGACTTGTGGCATTACATGACGGTAATCTGCAAGAAGCGTGATGTCATCCGCATACTGTTGATCGGTGGTCAGTTCACTTGAAACTACAAAAGCAAGCTGTATTTTGCGCATTTGCTTGAGCATATTCCGCTTTCCTGCTTTCTCTTTTCTGAGCGCTTGCTTATCTCCTTTTTCTGAGAAATCTGACTTTAACTGGATCATGCTTGATTTCGCACATCTGAATCAAAGTAGGAGGACATCTCGTTTAATCTCCTTCGCAGCATTAATCGTACTCGAGTTCTGCTGACATGTTAAGCACTATAAGTAAATGGCCACCACTAAACTGCTGTTTTTTCAAATCAAAACTTATCATAGATACTGATACAACGCTGCTCCAAACAGTTTTTTGACGATTGTGATAGGGTGTTTTTCGGTAGCGAGTTCCGGTTGCACGTCCCAGTCCTGTTCTTTTTTCTTCCTCATATCTCTCTAGACCTGGGCAACCTGACAGTATCTTAGCCCACGTGCAGTCTCTGACTGTGCGCCACTTTGCCTGGATCAGGTTTGTGCTCTCATACCAATACAGAAGTTCACAGCTCGTGCCTATTACACCAACTGAAGCTTTTCTTAAGACGTCATTCGCGAAGTGAAAAACGAACGGCAAGATAGAGCAGTCATGTCATCCTGCTGGAGATACATAACGAGGACGACAACTGTCCGTACCGTCGAACACGAATGTGCAATCGTACAGTACAATTGTACTGTGCGGCTAACACCGTGCTACATTGATTGACTGCTGGCAGTGAGTTGCATGCTGAAACACGCTGGAGTCTCACTACCATTTCTATTTTCTTTCTTATAACTGACTAGGCCTGTGCAACCCACGCGCAGTCTCTGGCTGTGCGGCACTTTGCCTGGATCAGGCTTGTGCTTTCATACTATCATACCATACCGTCGAACACTGCCCCAGGTTTGGCGACATAATGCTTTCAAGATCCAAACATACGTCTCGGGCAATCCCTGTTTCAGCAGATAGTTCCAGACTTTGGCGAGCAATTGAATCGAGTGCCATTCGGATGTCTAGGAATACTACGTATTGGTCTACTAAACGTGTGGCCTTGCTAGTGTAACTGACGAAGCCTGAAGATTTCACCTATACAACTAAGGCCGGATCTCCTCACATATCTGCTGTTTGGCAGTGGACCGGTGAAGCAAGATGAAGGCCAGAATTTTAAGAGCCACTGAAATGAATCTGATACTCCGTTGATTGTCACAGAAATTGCACTCTCCTGTTTAGGATATCGGAGCAATTACAGATTCTCTCAAAGAGATCGGAGCGCGTTCCTCAGCCCATGTGTTTGCGAACACCGCTTTCTGTTTCTGACACCCGTTGCCTGCGTAGGATTGCTCGCATTCGGTGGCAGCTTCGCGTTACAAATATTGATGTCTGCAAGCGGGTGTTAGCACCAGATGGCCACGGACTGAGTGAAATGATGATGCTTGCTCGTCTGCGATGGTTTGGACATGTTTTAAGAATACCTCCTCACTATTTACCATACCGCGCCTTATTCACAGAGCATGGCAGAAGCTGGGAGAAACGATCGGATAGCCAGTCCATGACATGGCGCGTTGGAATGAAGAAACTCACCGTAGCGCTAGGGTCAGTTGGGCGTATTCGTTTGCCTGGGTGGGGTCCAAAAGCTCCACCTAATAGTTGGCTGGAAACCTTACGAGATATGACTGCAAACCGAAGTCAGTATTTTATTGTGTGTCATAATTTTTTAATTCGTTGGCAAAAGAAAGGAACCAGTGGCGAGAATCCTGCCGTGCTTGTGTTCCCGTTTATCAATGACCCCCCTTTTTCCAAAAAAGATAAAAAAAGATCAAAAACGGCATGTGTAAACAGACAGATAAAAAAAATCCCCCTCTTTTTTCTTTCATCATGTACCTTCTTCATGGTATACTTGTTGGCACATCGTCTGTAAAGACTTGTGTGATAATAATAATAATAATAAATTTTATAAAAAAACAAAAACAAAAAATTGCATGCAGTGAAACTACAAAAACAAGCTGCTTTTTGCTTATCGGCTTTTCCTGCTTCATATTGCTTGGCACTTTGTCTGGCTCCAGACTTATGCTTCATGATGATGATGATGAACACCGCTTGAACTTTGCAAACTGGGGCACAACTGCCACGCTTAAATCATGACGGTACCAATGCATTGGGGCTTAATGCTCCGTGGCGCTCAAGGTTCCGGAGTTCACTGAAGAGCTCTGATTGGGTAGGAGCCCCGAGAGAAATTGCCCTTCGGGTACACTATTCCGTATACTGAAAATTTGTAGGAGCAGAAGACCAGTAAAACGGTTTCAAAATGTTCTGCCTATCGCGCTATGCGCCTGTTCTAACGTTCTATACACGATCCACATTGAGTTGAGAAGGAAATCGGGTTTGATTAGAGTAAGCAATGCTTCCGGGTGTTGTTGCCTCGATTTAGTTGCAATTGACTTGCAATGTGAAGATAAATTGGTAAAAAAGTGGCGGAGATTCCACAACTGCAGCAACCAGGCAAGAGAGAGGATGTATTACGGCTACCACCAAATAGAATTTCAACTTTATCTATAGCTCAAGTAAATCATGTTAATGTAGAACATCTGTGGATTTATTATGAGAACGACTCCGGTGTTTGAAACAACATAACAGTAATTAGTGATTTGACAAGAAAGTGAGATTGGCGCAATTGTGACGATTGATACAGTTGAGTATACCTCGCAACTGTATAATTTCAGTACCACAGACGTGATAAAACTGCAAGAGCTTGCTGTGTCGATTAGATGTCGAAAATGCATTCCATTCAAAAAAAGAGTTACGATTGTACGAATAAACAAGTATGCAAGGCGGCTACCGGTGTAGATGATAATATTGATTGATATGCAATTGGAATGTTGTTTGCCCATGTTAATCAGCAACCAGCACACAACACAGATTGTTCAGCCAGCATGGATTGCCAGAAACTCTCGTGCCCGACAATGGCTTGCAATTCACTTCGGACGTAGTCGACGAAATTTTCCGCCGTCATATCCACGGTCGCCGCCATTCATCATACCTATATGCTCTTCCACAGCCGCTTCAAGTCTTAGTTTCAAATATGTAGCGACAAACGTGAGCCTTTGTGTAGCAACCATCAGCGATCTACAATCAAATCCACATACCTCAGTCGAGAAAAACTTGTCAGGTATCTAGGAGTCACCATTTATAATTATTTAACGTGAACTGCTCATCTTAATTGTATACTTAATAAAGTACGCGGGCTTTCATTTTACGCGTTTCCCCCTCGATACCTCACTCACATCACCCTCTTTTGTATCTTACCCCATTTTTCACGTCACCCTCTTTTGTATCTTACCCCATTTTTATACTGTTCTCCTGCACTATTTCAAAACACTTTGTGCTAATAAGACGTTGTATCAAAATCATTTCTCCCGAAACAGTGTTCAATGGCGGTCTTGCACTAAGCATCTTCTTGGAGTGTTTGCTTAACCTTATATGTTGTCAAGCGGAGTGACGAGAAAAGCTTGTTATTATGCATGACAGTGAAAGCCGCAAGGAAGCTGCCATGCTGATGTCGCTCTATTCGTTCACGAAACTTGTTTGAATGCATGTTCCATTCGAGGTGTAGGCAGCTCTTTCTAATTTCTTTGTGCTTACTCTTCTATAGCAATTTAAGTCCCACCCTCCCCCATCTTTCAGGATTTGACATCTTCATGGTTGTATGGCAGTTAAGCATTCGGTACGTGCTACCGGTGTAATGCTGTCTATGATGATGATGATGAGGTTTTTATACGTCAGTTTTCTTGACACTCAGATTTTTCAACAGAGTCAGCATCAAACGGACTTGAGCTTCTTCAAATTAGCATTGCTGTTGCAGAAGTATTTATTTCAATTCTTCTGCTGTGATTGCCATTTCGGGTTCTTTTATCCCCGTCGCTAAATTGTTATGATGGATGTATCGTCGATGTTGCAGCAGAGACGATCGTTGCTTTCTATCAATAAATGCGTTGTTATTAACCCAACGGTCAGGAAAACAGGACAAGGCCGGAATGGAACGTTGATCGGGAGTCCAAGGTCCAAACGCCCAGTGTGCGGTTCGACCGTGGGCATGGTTTGTATTTATATGGCAACAACAGAGTAAACGTGTGAGTGTACACCATATTCGTGGGAGAGTGCATAGTGGGAACGACGGAAGTTGGTTGTCATGGGCAAGTCAGACAATTTGAATTTAGTGAAGATGGGGTTTATGGTCAAGGTACAACATGGCTTACCCAGCAGCAATATCACTATTTTGCAAACTTTCATCACAGACAGCATTAGACCGGTAGCACGTACCGAATGCTTAACTGCCATACAACCATGAAGATGTCAAATCCTGAAAGATGGGGGAGGGTGGGACTTAAATTGTTATAGAAGAGTAAGCACAAAGAAATTAGAAAGAGCTGCCTACAACTCGAATGGAACATGCATTCAAACAAGTTTCGTGAACGAGTAGAGCGACATCAGCATGGCAGCTTCCTTGCGGCTTTCACTGTCATGCATCATAACAAGCTTTTCTCGTCACTCCGCTTGACAACATATAAGGTTAAGCAAACACTCCAAGAAGATGCTTAGTGCAAGACCGCCATTGAACACGGTTTCGGGACATATCCTGAAGCGTAACTAGCCATTGCAATATCTAATCGCGGGGACCCCAGCCCGACAGACGCGCTGCGCCGACTTTGGAAAGGTTACTGGTAAGGATTTTTAGCTCCCTATGTCACGTGACGGTTTGGCCACCCCGAGATTTATGCCAATTAGGATGAGGCGTCGCAAAAAGAATCCGTTTCGGAAGTCGGTGGTCCGGAATCCGTAAAGCGTGACCCAACCGTCGTAACATATGCAGGTTGATCTGCTTCTCTAAATCAACATTACTACCAAACAAATTATTTCGGGGAGCATCGGTTCGTATGCTATTGTAACAGCTAACTCCTAGAATGTTGCGGAGACATCGGTTGTCAAATACTTGGAGACGCTGGATGTGTTCTTCACGTAAGGTCCAGGTTTCGCACCTATACAGTAACACATCCCGAACTGTCGTTTATAGACTGCCCTTGAGTAACAAAGACAGTCCTTCCTGACATTGAGGGTGCAAAACGCATTCCGAATGCGGGCACAATACTAGTTATGGTATGAAAGCTGTTATGTTTCACAGTCACGGGAAAATTCTAGATTCGCATACAGACTGGTTCAGACGGAAGCACGAGTGATTTGAATGGAAGTTTATTGCTGAATTACAAAAGCGCCTCCTGACAAAGCACAAGCCTGATCCAGGATAAGTGCCGCACAGTCAAAGACTGCACGTGCGCTAAGATACTGTTAGGTTGCCCAGGCACAATACTAGCTAGCTTGTTCAGTATCGCCTGTGCATCTGTGTACGAGTCCAAGAGCAGAACTATATCATCATCATAGTCCAAGTCGAGAAGCTTGACGCCTGGCATTATGTGAACTCCAAAAGCTGGGACTCCTTCGTTTTATAATTCCATGATGACATCAATTACAAATTGAACAAAAACGGAGAAATCCGGCATCCTTGTCGGACACCACTTGTGGTGGGGAATTTGGGTATGGTATGTATGAAAGCACAAGCCTGATCCAGGCAAAGTGCCGCATAGTCAGCGACTGCACGTGGGCTAAGATACTGTCTGGTTGCCCAGGTCTAGACAGATATGACGGGGGGAAATAGAAACCGAAATGGAATTTGGGTGAGAGTTCGCTGTAAACCTTAACGCATCCGGATGAATGAGCATAAAATGCAAGTAGTATGTTGACATACTTTTGCGGAACGCCTTCGCACAGCAAGGTGTTAAACAGGATATTTCGATCGAATGAATCAAATGCACTTTTTGAAGTCTAAAAAGATGGCTATTGTCGGCTGTCGATAGGTGTGCCGCAGTTCTAATATCCGTCGAAGAGTAAAAATGTGGTCGACACAGCCTCTGCCAGGCCGGAAGCCAGCTTGCTGCTCACGGATCTGTGATTCCCTATGCGATGTTAATTTTCGAAGACATATGGACGCTAATAATCTCGTAATGATGGGAGTGAGACTTATCCCACGGTGATTAGAGCATGAGCTTCGCACACCTTTTTAAATATAGGTATGATAACCGATTCGCCCCAACTCGGAGGGACGGATTCTGACAACCACACTTCACGGAGGAGATCGCCTAATGTGCTGATTAGGACTTGGCCACCTTCTTTGAACAAAACAGGCGGTATGTCATCGGGGCCAGCAGCTTTGAATCGTTTCATGGATTCGATACATGCTTTAATTTCTAAATCATTAGGGGGATCTACGCTAACAGACCAAGGATCACACTGCTTCAAGCTGAGGGAATGATTCTGTTGCAGGCGACCAGCTGAATTGTTCTTCAAATGTTCGGCCCACGTGAGAGGCGGCGATTCTTATTAGTGATAAGAGTACCGTCTATTTCAGCGATAGTCTCACTCACTCCTTTTTTCGTAGGCCCAGTCGATCGAATAAGTTGGAAGAGTTTTCGCACGTTACCCGCATTATTTGCTATTTCCATTTCTTCGACCTTATTTAGCCACCACCTTTCTCTGTCTAGTCTTAAGCTCCGTTTAAGTTCATTCCTCACGCGTCTACGCTCTGTATTGTGTCCAGGACCATGAGGTATTTGGCGTCGCTGGTGAAGAATTTCTATAGAGCGCTGTGAAATCCAGTGGGACTTTTGGGTTGATTGTGTAGTCTCACAGGCTGTTATTGCGGCGGCTCGCATAATCCTGCTATTTTGTTCCACCTTTCATCGGCAGTTGCACACTGAGCAACTGGGAGTGAGTTACTCAATGTGGTTCTATAAATGTCTTTAACTACAGGTAGAGAAAATTTTTCGAGCGCAATGCGTTTCCCATTTGAAGGCTTAGTACCGGAGAACTTTATCGAGAACCTATATCGCACAAGAGCATGATCTGAATCTATGCAGGTATTCCAAAAGGAGCGGCAGTCCTCAATGCAACCTCTCCAGCGAGCACTTATGGCGATATGGTCGATTTGAGCCGAAGGTTGGTTTCCACCCGGCGAGCGCCATGTGACCCATTGACATCTTTTATGGCGAAAGGAAGTGCTGCTAATGAATAATCGAGATTGTGCACAGAATTGTATAAACCGTTCACCACTATCTGTGCGTTGGCCTTCAAACCAAACATGTCACATAATTGTGATTCAGATGTATCTATGCGACCCAGACTGGCATTCATATCTCCCGATAAGACAACAATATCGGAGCTTTTTGCACGTCGCAAAAGAGCATAAAGATAGTCGTAGAAGGCGTTCTTCTCGTCATCAGAATTGGTATTAGTCGGGGAGTAAGTTGCTACAATAAACAAGTAACTCAGATTAGAAGATTTTGAGTTTGATCTAATATTCGTGGCTAGTCTAACTGCGCACACACTGCTATTGCAAGCAATCCAATTGATTAGACAGGATTCGGCACGTGAATTCAGCACTATACCCACACACGCCTGTCCTGAAATGGCAGATGCAGAATCGCCAGAGCAGCGCAAAAAGTAGCGAGTTGAAAGGCTTGGGGCAGTAAGTTCTCTAATTATAGACGGATCATATAAGCGCGTTTCTGATAAACAGCAAAAATCAATAGATATACTATCTAAGATAAGAGCCAATGCAGCTTGCTGACCTATTTGTCTGAGTGTTCTGACATTCATGGCTCCGATGTGAGCAGGGGCCCGTGGTTTCAGAAAGAGATCTGTAAATTCGCGAAAGGAAATGTTCCAGCATGTTCAGCGCGGTCTTTTCTAAAGCAGGGATTGACAGACGGAGAGTTGTTAGGAGTGGATGGGGGAGGGGAATGTTCAGAAACAGTTTGAAGAGTAGGGCCAGTAGTAGCTTGTTTTCGCTTACCCGCCCTGTTGTATGCAGCAGGTAAGGCGGCCCTGTTTATCGTGCGCGACGGCCGATGCACTATGGAGTTGGGTTTCAATGGTTCAATAGTATATTTATGGTAAAATAAGCACATAGCTTCAAATAACCACAGGATGTGTTTACAGTGGATCGAAAAAATAGGATAAAGAAAAAACGTCAGAATGGGGTTCAAGGGAATAAATTGGTCAGTATAATCAGTACGGGTGCGGGGAGGCCTTATAGCGGGCCACACTCGCTTTGGAGTTGCGTCTTCCCGAGTTCGCTAGGCGGTAGCTTGAGAGTAGGGAGGCTTCGGGGTTGTGTTAGACCTTTCCGGGATTCTTGTGGCATTTGTACGGGTAGGAGATCGACTCCAGACACGGGAAATAGTGAGTCTAAAAGAGTAGGAAACTTGGAACGCATTATAATCGGTGTGAATACAGAAGAAAAAAAATGTCACGCAGAATAAACATACCCTTTCATATGTGTGTCCAAGCGTTTTTTAAAGGTTGAGACTGATTGGGAGTTTACAACGGTTGCCGGCAGTGCGTTCCATACTCGCGTAATTCGAAGCGTTAAAAAATTACTGCGGCAATTTAACCGGCTGATTTGATGTGAGAGCTTGAGATTATGTCCACGGTGATTGACAAGAGGAGACAAGATAAACATATTCCTGCATGGATGATTGATTTCGGTAAGTGCACGGAATGTGAAAATCAGATCTCCCCGCAGACGACGGTATTTTAGGGAAAAGAGATTACATCTTCTCAGACGTTCCTCATATGCTGTACTGGACAAACCTCGAATAAATTTGGTAGCTCTGCGTTGAGGTTGCTCCAGTTGCTGTATATCCTTCTTTAGCCATGGACTCCATGCGCAGACAGAGTATTCCAGCGATGGACGAACATAGGCTGTCAACAAACGTGGCAGGATCTGTGCGTGAAAATGTCCGAAGGCTCGTCTAAGAAATCCTAGATTTCGTATTAATAGTCATGGTTGTAAACTTTGGTCGATCACGCAATCCAGTATGTTGTGTTCGTTAGGAGGGTGCCCTCCTAACAGGGTAGCCCACATTCAAACAGCGCCTGAAATGTCCTCCAGATAATGACCGCAAAGGAAAGCAGGGTGGCATAATCATCTTAATTTCACTGCATATCCTCCGAAGAGTGTTTGCCTTGGACTTCAAAGGGTAAATTATCTATTGCTCGCTACAGTTGCTCGTGCCCATCACGGCAGCTGACAGAAATCTACAATTGTAAATTATTAGCAAATAATAGGAAATCAGTAAAACTGCGTTCCTGGATATCTTGAGGGACAGCGAACCTAAACACTGTCCGCATCGACACTCTTGGCCTGACGAAGCTTCTGTGTTCAGAAGCGTAACCTTACAAAAACCTAGCTATAACCGATTCATTGCAAACACTCTTTTCATTTCTTGCCCATTTTTTATTTTTGTCGAAATTAACTGCTGTCCATCGTCTTTTCATTCGATTGGATATTGTAGTGGATAGTGGGGAATGAATTCTGAGGCTGCGCGTATTTCAGTTATATCGAGAGCGATGGAGAGATTACGACAAAAACTGGTAGATCATTCCAAAAACGAGGGGTACGGACAGAAAGGAAAAATTTACGACAGTTCAACTGACTGGGCTGGTTGGCTAGCTTGAAGACATGTCCTCGGGTTCCGGAACTGGGTGCTATCAAAAGCAGTCCATGGCACGGATGTTTGTTCTCCTTAAAGATGTCTGTCGGGTTGTTTGAGACAATATGCATGAGAACTCTCCCATCTTCCATTCACAGGAACACACGCATGTGTTCCATATGAATCAATCCTGGTAGTGGTGGGTGTTTTCAAGCGCACCATCGAAAAAATATGAGCACTCGTTT
>JACCGJ010018944.1:0-12179 GCA_013407085.1 Atriophallophorus winterbourni | reverse complement strand
TGCCATTGACGATCCAGCTCGACCGGCCGATCTTTGGAAAGGGAAACCGAAAGGGTATCCCTAAATCTGGCTTTTGTCTCAGGCAGCGATAAAGCGTTTGTGTCTAGTTTGGGACGCTTTTGTTTGGGTTTGCCTCCGAATTGGAGGTGGATTGTTGCGCAAACTAAAGCGTGGTCAGAATCTACACTGGTGCTACAGTATGATCTGCAGTTTTTGATACTACCTCGCCACCTGTAGCTTATCGCGATGTGGTCAAGCTGCGCCCAAGTACGTTGTGATGGGGATCGCCAGGTAGCTAGTTGGCGCTTGGAATGTCTAAAATGTGTGGAGACGAGAAAGAGGCGGTGGTCGTCACAGAAGGACAATAATCTCTCTCCATTGTCTGTACGGTCATCTGACATTCCATACTTCCCTCCAAGGAAGCGCTCGGAGTGCGCTATTCATCCAACTCGGGCATTGAGATCGCCGGCAAGCACTACTATATCGCCTCTGCGTGCTTTCGTTAACAGAGAACGAAGTTCTTCGTAGAATTCGTCCTTCACCTCATCTGCCCCACAGTTAGTGGGTGCGTAAGCCGAGATCACGAATAAGTTACGTCTCTCGTCGCTATGCTTGTTTACTCTGCTGTAACCCTGAAGTCTCGCTGCGCACAGTCTGCTATTAACGGGTATCCAATCTATGAGGGAGGTTTCCGCTTTCTGGCTTAGAATAATCCCAACACCTGCTAGGCCGGCTGAGGAGGCAACGGGATCACTGGACACACGTAAGTAGAACCTACTCCCACGAGGCATAGGAGAACTCAGTTGCAATACCGAATCCGTATCGCGAAGACGGGTTTCCGATAGGCAACATATGTCGATACCTAGTGTCTCTAGTGAGCGGGCTAGTCCAAGCTGTTGTTCTGGTTGTTGCAGGGTGCGGACATTGAACGATGCAAGCCTAATAGGGGCGCGCGGTCGGAGGAGAGCGTTGGGTATCAACACCTGTCTAAGGACAATTGGCTGCGACGGGATGCGTCCAGCATTGATGGTCCGAAGTGCATCAGGGAGAGAGGGGGAGGGGATGATGTGTGCTTGCGAAGTGGGTTCTGGAGAATAGCTTTCGAAGGTAGGATTCGTAGTGATAGCACGCGGCGTTGTCATCATCGTCATAGTTGAACGTAGGCATGATACTACCCGGTTGCCTACACCGAAGTAGGGGAGATTTCGTTTAGGGGGTCCCACCCCGAGCCTTTAGCGCGATGGCTTTACCCACAAGGCAGTGGAGCGAGAGAGGTTCGCACCTATCGGTTACCGGTGACCGACGAAGCGGTTCATACGCCCTTTTCTGGGAATTTCCAGTTCGGAGCCCGATAACCCCGTTGATAGGTTGGTGACATCAGTTTTTGCCTGTGCACCATACAATGTCCTTAAAAGGACAAGGGGCGGTGACTTTTGAAGCGGCGAGTCACATCCGCCCCGTCGTGGTGTCATCATTGGATTTTTGTGGCTTTTTATAGGGAGAACGCTTGCCAGGCGAAAACCCACCACACCCTCAGACACCACCGCCGAACCTTTCGCTGAGCTCGGAGAACCGAGCCCACCCAGCTGGCACCAACGTGGAGGTATTTCGGCAGGCCAGCCGGTATTTCGGCAGGCCAGCCTCATAGGACCTACGCACTTCAGTCACACGAGTAACTGGCGATGAAAACATTCAAGCTTGGCAATATCATTTTTAAAATTTGGTGACTATGCTTGAACGTAATACTCGAGTCTAATAGCTGCATTTTATAGTGACATGAAAACCTCAGGATAAAACTGATCGAAGGTCAACGTTGAATTTTGCTTCTTACGAATCCTTTGATATTGTATTTATTTGATTTTCACCGGATTTCAACATGATTATGACTAGAAAATCTGCAAAAGTAGATGTATGTATGAAAGCACAAGCCTGATCCAGGCAAAGTGCCGCACAGTCAGAGACTGCACGTGGGCTAAGATACTGCCAGGTTGCCCAGGCCTGGACAGTTACCTACTGGAAGGAATATCCAAAGGAATTGGTTCCCCGCTGCTCGCTCTGGGGACTCTTGCCTTGTATGCTCTAAACAGGTTGCGGATAACGCAAAAGCTGAACAGTGCGAAATATGTTCCAAACAGACACATATTCGGTGCGGAGGAATGAAGCCAGAGACATATCGATGGCTTCAGAAGACATCATACGATATTATACGGACCGTATGTAAGATAGGCCTGTCGTGTTGTTTTGACATACCTTTTTATTGTGTACACACGCTTATTTTACCGTATTACACATCTAACCTTTTCCTTTTGTTATAGCTCATACTCGTGTTCTCTAGTTAATTGAAGCCTTTCAATCGGGCGTTATCTTCTCAACGTTCGTTTGCGTTCTGATCACCTCTGACTTTCGTTACAATTTAATCAACTAGAAAATGGATCGTTTACTCCGTCCTGAACGCTTCGATACCGATCCCAACGCTGCAGATGCTACCGATTCATGGAAACACTGGTTTTTGACCTTTACGAATTTCCTCGATACAATTGACTCTTTCAAAGCAGACAAACTGAAAACTCTTATCCATTTCCTGTCGCCAGCTGTCTATAAACTCATTTCTCAATGTACTGACTACGATTTAGCTATCAGTACCTTGAATTCTCTTTATGTTCACCCCAAAAACGAGATATTCTCAAGACATATCCTTGCCAGTTGTAAACAAAATCGCGACGAAACTCTTGACCAGTTCATGCAGAAATTGCGTAATTTTGCCAAGGATTGTAACTTTAAAGTCGTTAGTGCTGAACAAAATCAACAAGATGCCATTCGGGACGCTTTAATAAGCGGGCTTATGTCTAACGCCATTCGTCAGAGGTTGTTGGAAAACAAGACACTGGATGTACAAACCGCTTTCGACCAGGCAAAGGCCCTCGATTTATCCCAAAGTCAATCTCTTTCGTTTATCCAGTCTGCACCTAGTAATTACGGTGCTGCTGCAATCGATGCGTCTCACGCCACTACCGATTCGACTCCTTTCAATTCTGAGACAACTTTGGCTACCACACGTTCCAGTTGTTTCTTTTGCGGTTACGATCGACATCCACGCTCGAAATGCCCTGCTAGGGATGCGGAGTTCAAATCATGTGGCAAGAAAGGTCATTTCCGAAAAGTATGCCGTTCTACAAACAAGGCAAAACACACTGCATCGGTAATTCCTTTTCTGACCTCCACGATTATCAACGCTGCTTCACTGGCCAGTCTTAATAAAGCAATTACCGGAGTTGTTGTCAACGGTATAGCTTTACAGGCGCTGGTTGATACGGGTAGCTCTGAAAGCTACATCTCCGAAAGTATCGTCTGTCGAAACGGTTGGCCTATCTTGGAATCGAAAAACCAAATTGTGTTGGCTTCTACGTCGATGATAAGCAATACGAAAGGTCATTGTTTTGTATCACTCGTACTTTTGTGGACGAGTGATGTATGTATTAAAGCCTGGTTCAGGCTTGTGCTTTAATACATACATCACTCGTCCACAAAAGTACTCGTTACAACAATGTGAAACTTTCTATCCTTCCTGATCTATGTGCCGATGTGGTGCTTGGACATGATTATCTTCAGTGCCATCGAGCAGTTGAAATACCATTCGAAGAAATCCAAGCCCCATTTTCTTCGTGTAGTTTAGCCATTACTACATTAACTCCTGTTTTACTTTGCCCTCATCTGGACCCATCATGTTGTCCGATATGCACCAAGTCCAGAAGATACAGTCAAAACGACGAGATTTTCATTCGAGCGGAAGTTGCCAAGCTACTAAATGAGGGAATAATCGAACCTTCCCAGTCGCCTTGGCGCGCCCAGGTGTTGGTCACAACAAATGAACGACAGAAGACACGTTTGGTCATTGACTATAGCCAAACTATCAACCGATTCTAATATCTAGACGCCTAACCCCTGCGTCGAATCAATGACATGATCGAAAAGATTTCACAGTTTGGCGTTTTTAGCACCTTAGACTTGCAGAGCGCATATCACCAAATTCCTGTAAAGGAGAATGAGCGCTGGTACACTGCATTTGAAGCATGTGGTAACCTCTACCAATTCTGACGTATTCCATTTGGCGTAACCAACGGAGTTGCATGCTTCCAGCGGGCCATGGATTAGTTAATACGCAAGGAATCTCTGCGAGGAACGTATGTCTACGTCGATAACATAACCGTCTGTGTGAAAGATAGGCATGATCATGATGTTAACTTAAGCAAATTTATGCAAGCAGTGGATAAATATGGGCTTACTTTGAATCGCAACAAATGTACCTTTTCCGTTGAGTGCTTTAAACTTCTCGGTTATGAGGTATCCGCTGGAAATGTGAAACCAGACCCTGAACGCTTTGATGCCTTACTCAAGCTGCCTCCACCCTGTGATGCCAAAGCACAACAAAGAATAATCGGGATGTTCTCTTATTATTCTCAATGGTTCTCGCAGTTCTCCGACAAAATCCATCATTTGGTTCACAATAAAATCTTCCCACTGTCCGGGAAAGCTTTGAACGCTTATGCATCCCTGAAATCTGAATTAGTGCAAGCATCCCTTTTCTCAGTTGATCTTGACGTACCTCTCGTTGTCGAAACAGATGCATCCGATGTAGCAATAGCTGCTTCTCTCAACCAAAACGGACGTCCGGTTGTTTTCTTCTCTCGCACACTCTCTCCAAGTGAGCGTAATCATCCCGCGATCGAGAAGCTTGCGCGATCATCGAAGCAATTCGAAAGTGGAGACATTATCTCATTGGGTCTCATTTTAAACTAATCACTGATCAACGCTCCGTTTCGTTTATGTTTGATACGAAAATCGCCAGTAAAATCAAGAACAACAAAATTTAACGTTGGCGTATAGAACTATCTCAGTTTTCCTAAGACGTGGTGTATCGACCGGGTCCTGATAATACCGTAGCTGATGCCTTGTCTCGTGGATTTTGTGCCAGTGTACATTCGCTTCCTGAATTAAAGTCCATTCATGACTCACTGTGCCACCCGGGTATCACACGTTTATTTCATTTCACCCGATCTAAAAATCTTTCGTTCTCTCTTGATGACGTCAAATCTGTTATTCGACAGTGCCTTGTATGTTCTCAGTTGAAGCCAAAATTTGTCGGTCCTTACAATGAGCCACTCATTAAAGCAACACATCCTTTTGAACGTCTAAGTATCGATTTTAAATGACCTATTCCTCCATCTACTCGGAACCGATATTTACTTACAGTAATTGACAAATTTTCTCGATTAAGAATAGCTTGAAATCATGGAACGTCATCTTCAACCTGAACGATTCGACGTTGACCCCAGTTCTCCTGAAGCTGTGAAACGGTGGAATCATTGGTATAAAACCTTTCAGAACTTCATCGCAGCCGTTAATGCTGAAGAGTCAGTCAAACTCAATTACTTGATCAACTTTGTCTCCTCCGCGGTTTACGACTACATAATTGAGTGCGACAACTTCAACGATGCCATTTCTGTCCTCAAGAATCTCTACATGCAGCCTCAAAACGAAGTGTTTGCACGCCATCTTCTTGCCACTTGTAAACAAGAAAGCGACCAATCTCTCGATCGATTCGCTTAAAACTAAAGTCCTTGGCAAAGGAATGTAATTTCACAGCCGTGACAGCCGAACAATACCGTGACGATGCTATCCGGGACGCATTCATCACTGCCATACGATCAAATAGCATGCGACAACGTTTACTCGAGTGGCGTTCGTTGGATTTTCAGGCAGCCTTCAAACAAGCACGCTTTTTGGAGCTAGCCGTTTTGTGGTTCTTTGGTTAGCCCTGACAGAAGTGCAGCTTGTTCATCGAGGTTTCCAAATTCAGCTACTTCGAATATTTTGCCTGCTTCGAATGCCTCCCAGAGCGTTCTTCCGCCCACGCGTACCATTCAAATTAGCTGCGTTTAATGTACGGACTTTAGCTAGCATCGGACAGCAGGCAGCATTGGCTCGCACGCTTGATAGCCTCGACGTCGATGTGTGCTGTTTGTCGGAAACACGCATGCATAACTCTAGCTCAGTTACACGATTGTCTAACCCTTCGAACTTACGTAAGTCACACTATCTACGTTTGTCCACTGATGACGATGCCATGGTATCTGGTCAAGCTGGTGTCGGAATCGTCTTGAGTGAGCGAGCTGAGGTCGCACTGTTAGACTGGATCCCAGTCGACAGTCGCCTTTGTGCAGTAAGACTACAGGGTTCGTGCAAAAAAGGCCGATTTCGCAACCAATCCCGCGACCTGTTTGTGGTTGCTGCCTATGCACCGACTAACTGTAGCTCTGAACGTGACAAGGATGAGTTTTATGGAAGATTACAAGAACTCATTAGACTTGCATCGAGGAGTGACATCGTTGTCCTAGCTGGAGACATGAATGCACGTGTTGGCCGTCTATCCTTAAACGAGCATTTCGTGGGTGGACGATTTGGTCTCGATTGTCATCGTAATGACAACGGCGAAAGATTGCTTAACTTGTGCTCAGAGCACAGACTGTACCTTGCCAGCACTAACTTCCGCCATTCGAAGCGCCACTGCTCCACTTGGAGATCTCCATCGGCGGCCTTGTTCACGCAAATTGACCATATTGCTATCAGCTACTCCTGGCGAGGGAGTGTGCAAGATTGCCGCTCCTACTGGGGCACCTGTCTAGAGTCCGATCATGCGTTAGTCTGTGCTAAGCTCTCGATGCGTTTTGGTGGGAAACGTAGAAATGTTGCAAGGCAGTTGAATGTTGCTAGGCTTAACGATCTCCCGGTTCTCCGAGGGTTTCAGGCCAATTTGAGTCTGCATCTGTCTACAGTTCCCCAAAATAGTATCGATGACCAATGGAGTGGGATTCAAACCTCCTTGGAAACAGCCGCGTTGGATAGTTGTGGGTTGACTTCCCGTGTAGCTCAGCACTGGGTTTCTGCGAATTCTCTCCAATTAATGGACCAACGTCGGTTGCTTTCTGCTGATAGCATACATGATGCGTCACGAAGGCTTATTAAACGTAAACTGGTTGCCAGTTTGAGAACCGACAGGGAAAGTTGGTGGAGTTCTAAGGCTACGGAAATGGAATCTGCGGCAGCTGTAGGCAATTTCAGAAAATTGTTCCAACTCATCAGAACAACTGGAAGCGGGCGACCAGGCATCAGTGAGTTGATACGTGAAGCAGATGGTTTGCCAGTTTTTAACATGCACAGACGCATGGAGCGATGGGCAGAACATTTTGAAGCACAGTTTAACTGGCCTTCTGCACCCACTGATTTCGAGAATACGGAACACTGTACCCCATGGTCGATTTCTCTTGAGGCTCCGACTCAATCAGAGATTTACAGTGTAGTCCGGAGCCTTAAGCGCCATCGGGCATCAGGTGCTGATGCTTTGCTTCCGTCATTGTTCAAAGATGGCGGTTTCGCTTTAGTTCGCGAACTTCAAGCGCTGTTCGCCAACATATGGGCTGAGGAACGCGTTCCGATCCCTTGGAGAGAATCAATAATTGCTCCTATTTTCAAAAAGGGACGGCGCGATTCCTGTGAAAATCATCGGGGTATCAGTCTCATTTCAGTAGCTCCTAAAATACTGGCGTCCATTCTGCTTCACCGATTGAGTACCAAACGGGAAGAGCAAATCCGTGAGGAGCAAACTGGGTTTCGTGCCGGCCGAGGGTGCATAGATCAAATTTTCACACTCCGTCAGTTACTGGAGCAACGCCACACTTTTCGTAAACCAACTATCGTGGTATTCCTTGACATCCGAGCGGCATTCGATTCAATCGATCGTGAAAGTCTTTGGAACTGTCTACTGAGACATGGAGTGCCCGAGAAGTATGTTTGGATCTTGAAAGCATTATATTGCCAAACTTCGGGCAGGGTTCGAGCGTACGGACAATTGTCGTCCTCGTTCAATATCTCCAGCGGGGTGCGGCAGGGCTGCCCTATCTCGCCGTTCCTTTTTAACTTCGCGATCGACGATGTCCTGAGAAAAGCTTTAGCTGGCCTGGTGGGCACAGGTGTTGAACTTCTGCCGGGTGAGCGAGCGACCGATCTAGAGTATGCCGATGACATCGCACTTCTGGGAGATGACCCTCATATAATGCAACAAGCCCTGGACCGCCTGGCACTTGAAGCTTCAAGGTATGGCATGTGCTTTGCGCCTAACAAGTGTAAACACTTACCCAGGATTGGAGCGGCTCTCTTCCAAACCTAACTGTGTGCGATGTCAATCTTGAATTGGTCGACAGCTTTGTTTACCTTGGCAGTTGTATCTCCGCTGGCGGTTGTGTCGAGGACGAGATCTCACATCGTGTTCGCAAAGCGGGTGCAGCGTTTGCTAACCTTCGCCACCTGTGGCGTCGACGCGATGTTTCACTCCATACTAAAGGCCGAGTGTACAACGCAGTGGTGCGTGCTACACTCTTTATGGCTGCGAAACCTGGTCTATCCGAGCGGAAGATGTCCGTCGGCTTTCTGTTTTTGATACCCGTTGCCTGCGTAGAATTGCTCGCATTCGGTGGCAGCATCGTGTTACAAATATAGATGTCTGCAAGCGGGTGTTAGGACCAGGTGGCCACGGACTGAGAGAAATGCTGATGCTTGCTCGCTTGCGATGGTTGGGACATGTATTAAGAATGCCTACTCACCGTTTACCGTACCGCGCCTTATTCGCAGAGCCTGACAGAAGCTGGGAGAAAAGATCGGGTGGCCAGTCCATGACGTGGCGCGTTGGGATGAAGAAACTCACCGTAGCGCTAGGCTCAGTTGGGCGTATTCGTTTGCCTGGGTGGGGTCCAAAAGCTCCACCTAATAGTTGGCTGGAAACCTTACGCGATATGGCTACAAACCGAAGTCAGTGGCGCCAGTGTATTTTATTATGTGTGTCATAATTTTTTATTCGGTATTATTTTACATAAAAAAACAAAAACAAAACAAAAAACCCAAAAAATCGCATGCAGTGAAACTACAAAAACAAGCTGCTTTTTGTGCATTTGCTTTTGCGTATTCCGCTTGCCTGCTTTCCCTTTTCCACGCGCTTGCTTATCTGCTTTTCCTGCTTCATATTGCTTGGCACTTTGTCTGGCTCCAGACTTGTGCTTCATGATGATGATGATGCTAGCCGAAATACAATCGCATAATTATCAGAACCATAATATCCCATGTGGTACGACTTCCGAATCCACCAGTTCAGTTGCTGACCTTACCGAAGCTACGGAGATAAAAGCCGCGGTATCGACACTCAAATGCTTCTTTTGTGGCTACAGTCGACATCCTCGTGTGAAGTGCCCCGCTCGTGATGCAACTTGTAAAGCCTGTGGCAAAAAGGTCATTTTCAGTCTGTTTGCCTGTCCTCCCGCAAGACGAAGCCCAGCGCGATTAACTCCACCATCTCAGCTCTTGCTTCAACCTCAGCTCCGGAAAGTTTATCCAAAGCTGTGATTTCTTTGTACATAAACGGGATAAAGCTCGAGGCTCTAATCGATACGGGAAGTTCCAAAAGCTATATTTCAACTCCAGTTGTGCTTGGAAACTCTCTCAAAGTAACTAAATCAAAAAACCTCATAACAATGGTCAACACATCACTATCCAGTTATACGGACGGTCATTGTTTTCTCTCAGTCTCAATCAATGGTTCTACCTATCACAACATCAAATTCTCGGTACTCCCGAATCTATGTTCAGATGTTCTTTTGGGTCATGACTTTTTGAAGTTGCATCAAAAGGTGGAAATTCCTTTTGGAGGTGCTCTATCACCTCTGTCTATTTGTGGGTTAACCGCTGCTAACGTTGATCCCCCGATACTCTTCAATCATCTCTCGAAAAATTGCAAACCAATAACAACGAAATCCAGACGACATTCCGTCCCGGACGAACAGTTCATACGTTCAGAAATCAAGCGTCTTTTGAATGAAGGGATCATCGAACCGTCGGTCTCTCCGTGGAGAGCCCAGGTCTTGGTCACGACGAATGAACGTCATAAAAAACGTCTGGTTGTCGACTACAGTCAAACTATAAATCGGTACACCCAGCTGGATGCATATCTTCTTCCACGTATAGACGTAATGATTGAAAAGGTTTCACACTACAAATACTTCAGTACTTTTATTATATTTATTTATATTTGCACAATCTGATACAGATATAGTGCCGTTCAACATAATCAATGAGATGTACAAAGCGAGAAGGGGGGTACAAAGCGTTGTCATCGGCATCGTTGAACGTAGGCATGATACTACCCGGTTGCCTACACCGAAGTACTTTAGATCTGCTGAGTGCTTATCATCAAATACCCCTGCACAATGATGACAAAAAGTTCACCGCTTTCGAGGCTTGTGGCAAATTATATCAGTTTTGTCGAATACCTTTCGGTGTTACAAACGGTGTTTCCAGTTTCCAGCGTATCATGGATGTCATAATAGAAAACGAGAAACTAGAAGATATTTTCGTTTACATTGACAATGTTACCATATGCGGTATGGATAAAACTCAGCATGACAGTAATCTAGAAAAGTTTCTGATCGCATCGAAGAAGTACAACATAACATTCAATGATTCTAAGAGTATCATCTGCTCGGATACTATCCGATTGCTTGGCTACGAGGTAACACAGGGGGCAATCAAATCTGATCCTGATCGACTACAACCGCTTCGAACCCTAGAACTGCTTAGCAACATCAAAGCTCAGCAGAGAATTGTGGGAATGTTCGCCTATTATTCCCAATGGATTTCACACTTCTCAGATAAAATCCATCCACTTGTCCACAATAAAACTTTTCCGTTGCCGGAGCACGTTGTCAAGACATTTCGGGCCTTGTGCAAGGAACTAGAGAGCGCAGTGGTAGTAACTATTGATCCTAACGTACCGCTCACGGCGGAAACTGATGCTTCGGATGTAGCAATCGCGGCGACTTTGAATCAAAATGGCAGACCTGTTGCCTTTTTCTCTCGGACGCTAACACCATCTGAAAGACATCACTCTTCTGTTGAAAAAGAAGCCCACGCAGTCGTAGAAGCAGTTCGTAAGTGGAAGCATTATTTTCTTGGCAATCATTTCAAATTAGTCACTGATCAACGCTCTGTCGCTTTCATGTACGACAATCGGCAACGTACGAAAGTTAAAAATGATAAAATCTTGCGTTGGAGAATGGAGCTATCTCCATATCGATTCGATGTAATTTACCGTCCAGGGATAGAAAATGCTGCAGCCGACGCGCTTTCTCGTGTTTACTGTGGGGCTTTATCAACTCATCGAGATCTGATCGCATTACATGAGTCATTGTGCCATCCAGGTGTAACTCGCATGATTCACTTCGTTCGAAAATTGAATTTACCCTTCTCTATCGCCGAAATCCGAAGTGTTTGTTCCAGGTGTAGCGCTTGCTGCGAACTCAAACCTCGTTTCTTCCAACCAGATAGACAAACCTTAATAAAAGCAACTCAACCGTTTGAACGACTGAGTATAGACTTCAAAGGACCACTTCCATCAGCTACTCGCAACCGTTACCTGTTGACGATGATCGATGAATATTCACGGTTCCCTTTCGCTTTTGCTTGTGCAGACACCTCAGCGCAAACTGTCATCAATTGTCTTTCACAACTATTCGCCATCTTCGGAATGCCATCCTATGTACACTCCGATCGTGGTTCTGCGTTCATGTCAGATGAACTCAAAAAGTTTCTGCTTGATAAAGGGATCGCCACGAGCCGGACTACACCTTACAACCCTCAAGGCAACGGGCAAGTCGAACGACTGAATGGTACGCTATGGAAAGCCATATCATTGGCCTTGAAAACGAGAAACTTATCAACCGATCGATGGGAGAGCGTCTTATTAGATGCTTTACACTCCGCAAGGTCCCTCCTTTGCACTGCAACCAATTCGACCCCACATGAGCGCCTCTTTCAATACACCAGACGAGCGACTCCAAATAGAAGTCTCCCGCCATGGTTGTCAGATTCCGCAGATATGCTTATGAAACGCAATTACCGAGCATCTAAATTTGACCCCCTGGTAGACGAAGTACAACTGATCGAATGCAACCCTCAGTATGCGCATGTACGGTTTCCGACTGGAAACGAGGACACAGTGTCTACACGCCAGTTAGCACCAAAAGGAGATTTTTCTACCGACGCTCCTGATGAAATTCATTTGTATGACGAGCATGCCA